>JAATLQ010033068.1:0-16468 GCA_013421005.1 Heliconius erato x Heliconius himera | reverse complement strand
TTTATTTTATTATAGTTGTCAATCAATTCTGCTTAAATCAATAATCATGTATTTTAAGCGGGCGAAGCCGTGGGCGGGCCGCTAGTCTATATATATAAAAGGACTTGTGCTGACTGACTGAGGTAAGACGCACGCAGAGCCGTAACCGCTGATGGTAGAAACGTGAAATTTGGGCAGATGTTTATTTTCATATTCTGGACATCCACTAAGAAGGGAATTTGAAAAATTTTAACCCTAAAAGGATGAAATAGGGGTTGAAAGTTTGTATGGAAAAAAAATTTAATCTGTACCGATTATTATAAAATTTGAAATTAAAACTCTTAAAAATATTTCATTGAACACGTGTTTCATGGTTTTTAAGAATTCACCCCCTAAGGGTTCAAATATGGGGTTGAAAGTTTATATGGAAAAATCTTTAAATTGCCACCGATTTTTATAAAAAATTTAATTCAGACTGTTAAAAATATTTTATTGAACACGTGTTTCGTGATTTTTTTAGAATTCACTCCTAATAAGCGGGCGAAGCCGCGCGCCCCCTCTAGTATGATATATGATAGAATAACTAATGTTGTAATTCGTTATTTTATAATAAATTATGATTTCCTTTGCAATGAAGTAAGTTATTGGTTTGAATGTCACTTATTTGATTTAATGAACTTGAGTTATTAAAATCTACTATACCAGAAGTACTCACATGTGTATTAACTTAACTTAACTTCACGCTTTATCCCTAACGGAGTAGTCAGAGAGAACATACCTCTTTATCCGTCTCTACATACCTCTTTCGCCTAAAAAGTGTGTTAAAAGTTATAAAAGTTTTATTGACGTTTAGCTGTCGATATTTCTTGTCGGAGTGGCGTTTGTAGGAGTATTTAATAGTTCTGTTGTACGTAGTATGATAATACATTAGACCTGTAAATATTGTGTTAAAAATAAGTGATACTCTCGAGTGGGGGTTGAACCTACAACCATCGCACTTATCATTAGATGATATCTATCGAAGATGTGTAAAAGTAAAAAATATAAACGCAAACAACAATAATTGTTTTATTTACTGTATAAAATAAAATTTCAGTATTTCTAAACTTTTACATTTTAATGTAAATTCGTTGAAAAGGATTTTTTTATAACGCGCTAAAGCTCTTAATATATCAATAGATTCAAGGAAAGTCTCAGAAGGTTCTACTGAGCTAGTAGAAAAGTTGGTGTTCGGCAAAAACATATCATTTTCGTACGTTCACATAATTTTTTATTCTGACCTAAATCAACATCGTCCCTGAAATATGAGATATTTTCGCTTCGGTTTAGTTTAACCGTAAGTTGGTAGATTTGATTTTTTCGACCCAAATCACAAGGAATTAGTTAGATAATGTGAAATATGTAGAAATCACTGTTACTTTGTGAACAATAATAAAATATTTTTCTTCATAATTATACCCAATTAAATTATAAATTAAATTAGATGTTTTTATGACTATTTTCTTTAATTAGCACAAGTGTAAAGATTCATATTAGTTGAAATCTATTATAGTTATCTCCGAGGGAAGAGGCTGGGCTAGGTAACAAAATATAAACAATACAAATTTTTTCGAGCTCAACCTAGTTATTTTGCTTCTCCGCCTAATTCTCCATACCACGCGTATTGTGAAAAACGGAATGATTGAAGCAAGGTTTCCTGCCTACCTTATAAGATACCACAGACAATGGCGAAGATAAAAATAAATATTTTATTTATTGTAACCTCTTTTTTAGGAGTTGGTTTGTTTATTTGTTCGTTCGTTCGTTCGTTTGTTCTTTCGTCAATTCGTCCGTTCGTTCGTTCGTTCGTTCATTCGTTCGTTCGTCCGTCCGTCCGTCCGTCCGTCCGTCCATCTGTCTGTCCGTCCACCCGTCCACCCGTCTGCCCATCCGTTGGTTCGTTCGTTCGTTTGCTTGTTTAAACGCTAATATTACTGGGTATACTAATCCGATTTACTCACTTTTTGCTTTGGTCTTTGGGAGCGCTATAGCCTCTATATATAAGATTATGGCGTATGTCTTAGTTAATATTAAATAACGGAATAACAATAATAATGAAAGCCATCGAATTGCTTTAAGCATGTGCGCTGCAAAGATAGCTAAATATATGTCATTGCACTGTATGACAAAAATATCCTATTTTATTAGTTCTAAAAATTTGCACTACCGTATATCTATATCTAATAAATAAGACACAATAACGCATTTTTTGACAAAATATAATTGAAAATTGCTAGATTTTACTTACCGAGATTATTGAAAATTGCTAGATTTTACTTAGCTCGATGAGAACGTTTGGCGTTTGTTAGAACTTATTTATATTGTAGGGAGATTGTTGTAGAACAAAAGTATGATGGGTGGCTTGCGAGCGAAGCCGCGAGTGGGCCGCTAGTTTTATACTAGGATCCGCCACATGCTGTGCACGGTGGGTGGAGCTGAGCGAAGCTATGTTGCACGCGCTGGGTTAGGTTAGTCAAAGTTCAATCTGTGCGTGTAAATTTTAAAACGTTCCACAGCTTAACCCTATGGGACACATTGTGACCATTTACTCAAAAATTACAATTACAATTACAATTATCACAAAACTACTTCACTGGGATCACCGTGTCGTCCACAACGTTCCTGCAAAATTTACAGAGCTGCTGTAAGAGCATCGCTCAGCTTAATAAATATAATTTAAAAATATCCATCTCATCTTTCCAGTAAATCTATTTATTGAATCAATCAAAACATACATACAATAAAAAAAAAACATCAAATATCCAACAATAATCTCCAACAGAATCCAGCATAAAACTTATTTACTAGCTGTAAATAGCTATAAAGATCTTTGAGCTACCAATACATATTGGACTGGTTTCTATTCGGGACGTGCCCGAACAGTCGTGTCATCGATAGCCATCATAATGCCGTTATTAATCTCATACATTTTGATGACTTCATCCCAAACAATTTATACAGTGCTAAAGTTTGGAAAGAAGACCACTTTGGTATCATCCAAGTATATTCATGTATTAATATAGGAATATTGGATTATTTATGTTGTTATTTAATGTTATTTCCTGATTTTTTTTATATTATTGCATATTGCATCATTAGATTATATCTTTATATTAAAGAGATAATCTAATGATGAATCACTCTGTTCTCTATTTCAAGAACATTTCGTTCTTTCGTTCAAAAGTGTAACCCAACGCTGTACTTTATCTTATTAAAATAGTAAGAAGTCTATGTTCTTACTTATATATTTTTTTCTAACTAGCAACCGAACCCACAACCATCACGAACAACCATTCTCTTACAATTTACGCCACAATGGAGTCTAATTTAATATACAGAAATTAAATATTGGCTTCGTATCGACGAGGTGTCGAAAATGCAAATTATGTTTACACGCGGAACGTCGTCGAACGACAGTCAACATTCGACAGCGACTCAGGGAAGCGATTATGTAGAGGAATGCCGATAGAATAAATTTTGTCGAAATTAAAATTGACAAAGAATCAAGCTTGGAATTGGTGAATGGTATTTTTTTGTGATGTTTTTTCATGGAAACAGCTAAGTGGAGAGTGATGAGTGTTTTCTGAATCAATTATTTCGGCAATATTCGGTTAGTATATGTCAGTTGCGTTAGTAAATATCCCTTGTATTTATATTAGAACTCTGACATTGAGTGAGAGAGTTTAATTTTATGTTTTATAGTTTACGCAAGCAATTCGTCATGTAAGTAATGAGGCAAAGCGAGCATTGAGTTCTACCAATTAACATGCAATCCCTTCAGAATTCGGTACAAGATGTGGAACGTACTTTTCCAGGTTCCCGTTGGCTTTGGCTACTCTGCTATGAGCGGGATAGACCATAAAACTAAAAAAAGTTTTTAAAATCTCACTATTTTACGTCGTTGTGATTTGTATGTGTTTGGAAGTTCAGTTCATAATATGTAGATTATCTATTCGTATACTATGTTACGTACATTTTCGTTCAGAAAATACTACAGATTTAAAAAAAAAAGATATTGGTACAATTACAACAAAGAACACTGTAATTATACCAATATGTTTTTAAATAAACCAATTAAAATTAAATCCTTGCATTCATAAATAACTTAAAACATGCGCAAACCCAATCGAGTCCACCATTTCCACTTAATCGGCTAGAATCAATTCAGCCTTGTGAAAACCAAACAATTTCGGATTATTATTATGAATAATAACCCAAATTTGTCATTTTTATGGCTTAACTAAATCGGGGGCCGGAAAAAAGTCCTATCTAAAAGGACGCTGTTGGTTTAGGTCGGTATCATAAATTTATTATGTAAACATATGAAAATGATATGCTTTGCTTGGACTTGGTCAGCGAAAAGTTTGCATGTGATTCTTTAGTGCCCCGGTTTGTATGATTCTATCTCATTTATATTCGTTTTTTTATATATTTACTTACATATGTGCGGACCGTATGTCCGTAGTTAGTGATTTAGGATGCAAATTTAACATATTCTTATGGAGATTTTATTATTTCTAAGAAAAGATTTGAATGTCAAAAATAGAGAAAAAATGTGTAAAAAGCCAGCTTACTTATATTCTTTTAGCTTCACACTCTATCATACCTACAACAGAGTAGACAAAGGGAATCTCTATTAAAAATATAAAAATTTTAGTCAGAAAAACATATTGCCAAATTGGCTAGAGCACTTAAATGATATCTAGGACTCACGGGTTCAATTCCAGCTACGTTACAACTTTAATACGTATCTATTCTAAAATATTTTCACTTCATTTTTGTACTATCTTTACAAAATTTTTTACAACTTTTTTATTTGATTGTACTCTTATATACAAATTGTATGAAAGATATTTGATCTCATATAAACGCTTCTAAGAAAAAATATATAGACACCAATTGCGTTTGGGGTGTTGTTATAATGTTTCACGTAAGCTTATCACGTAAAGCTTTGGATATTTAATGCTACTCCCAAATCAAAGGACGTTCGTACTATGTCTTGAATACTTCATAAGGTAATCAACAATATAATAATATAGAAATTTTTAGTGTGTGATAAATTGTTTTGTATTTTTTTTGGCTTCACGCTGTATCCCGCACGTAGCAGGGTAGGCAGAGGGAATCTGGGGGCATTAGTTAAGTCATTCCGTTTCCACTTATTACCAATTAACTTCTGTTCTCGATTTACCACCGAATTATGGAAGCATTGCTTGATGAGTGGCGAATCGATCAACGTCGCGCTTTGCCTTGGTACTAAAGCAAGAAAATGAAAACATAAAATATTTTCCCCGAGTGGGAATCGAATCTAATACCTGTCGCATTTTATAGTCACATGGTTGTATCTCTGCGCCACATAATTTTATATCAATTATTTTTTCTACCTTCACTCCGTATCTCACATAACAGTACAGAACGCAGTGATAAGACACTCTGTTTCCTATGCACCTGACTGTTTTTGAGACATTGAGTGACGGAATTCAAGGCTGTAATTTGTCTTCTAAGCCTTCGAGTTTGAATCGAATTCACAACCTTGAATCAAAAGTCATCAAGTTTCCGTGTTTATATTAACAAGTACACAAAATTATTAATTGTAATTTTTTAAATTTTAATTATATAAAACGAATTTCTATCGCTAACCATCTATACAATTACAAAACAATACAAATATAATATATATTTTTTCATTCTCACGTTGTACTCCGCATATAGCAGGGGACCTAATATAGTTACCCACTTTCCTCATATCTACAATTGGGAATCGAACCCACAACCTCACAAAGTTGTGACTGCAAATGCGACATTTACAGTCACACCCTTGTGCTAATACACAATGAAAGCCTCACAAACATTCAAACGAACAAACAAACACATTTGATATACAAAGTAAATTTTATCAAAATCTTCCATACTTTACACTTAAAACCTTTCTTAAGCCAAACACTACGTAGAATATAGACAGGAATTGATTCCAACAATCAGTTTCCGCTAACACGGTACTAATGCCACTATTACAAAGACAAATACGCAGCTATCTTCCTTTATTCGTGTGTTTCTACGTCGCGAATTAACGGTAACGAGTATAGTTCGAGGAGACTGATCGGTTTAGCAGCTGCTGAGAAAAGTTTTGGAGGAGGTCTTTTATGGTTTTTTTGTATGAAAAAGTAGACCAGTCATAGAGTAGGCAAAGTGTAACTGTGAACGTGATAGGTTGTGGGTTCGATTCCTATTCGAGAAATTGAATGTTTAATATTTTCATTTTGTTTACTCTGGTGTCTCTAGAATTCGGCGGAAAATGAAGAACAGAGTGTCTTAGCACTAGGTTCCCTCTGCCTTTCCTGTTATGTGGGATCCCCCACCCCCCCACCATAGCGTGACAGTGCAAAAAAAATAAAAACATTGTTTAGAAAACAATATTCAAAAACATACAGTTAAAATATTATTTATTCAATAAAGTCAATAAAATTAACTCCTAAATTGTCAACGCCACGACTGAATAGATATATATTACAATAAAAAAAAAACAAATTCCTACAAGTGGGAATCGAACCCACAACCATCACTTTTAGATTCAGACTATAACATACAACAATAGCATCAATAAATATCAAAAGGATCCTAAAAAGAAACTTATATCCTTTCTAAAGCCAAAATGACCAATAAACACTATCCATTCCAGTACCACCAAACTGAACATATCCATAACTCAATGTAACAAACAAAAACTCTAAAACTAGCCAAACCGTACGAAAAGGCAGTACATTCATATAGTTTGTTGCGCATTTATTGGCTCGCTTCCTACGAGAAAGCTATTCACCGCTTTGTTCGGGCGATGCAAGGAAGTTGTAGGCGTGGTGTGTACTTCACGGAACCATCAGAATTTGGAGTTTATGCAATATAGGTTATATTGTAACTAAAAATGTTTGTTTTGTAAGACAAGTTTATGAGCTACGCTTTGTCATGTCTCGTACATACTTTTTTTTCGCTTGACGCTTCACGCTGTATCCCGCATATAGGGTAGGCAGAGGAAACCTGGAAAACTAATGTTAAGATTTTCCTTCCCCAAGTAATGAATTCTGATGGCATTGTGGTTCCATTTAAGTATCGGATTTTATGCGAGATACGACGTGAAACTATAAAAAAATAAGACGAAAATTAGCTCATCCTCAAGTCCAAACTGCAAACAAATAAATACTGACGATAACACTAAGAGAAGCTTTCAGTATGAAACTTTTAAAAAGTTGTCTGAGCTAACAAGTAGTTCAAATTTTTTCGCTTGATTTATTATATAAAATTTTGCATTAGAAACTCGAAAGTACCGGTATCAGCGTAGTGGTAGTAATATTTTACCTGAAGCACCCGTTCAGAGGAAGTGTCCGATTTAAATTTACCGACCAAATGTGATGTATGTTTAGATAAGTTAAGTATTTTGGTACTTTCGATTTTACATGTTAATTGTATGGAGTGGAGTGTCTTGTGTAGTGTTAAGCCACTTCGTTCTCCGCTTTTTTCACGAAAAATTTAAATAGTAAGCATACTCTGCTACACAGGTAAAAATGTGAAACGACATACAAATTATATATATTTTTTACTATGAATAATGTAACTGATATCCCAAACACTTTAGGAAATATTATTTAATAAATAATGCCTTGGCTCGTAATGTGTCTAGTGGTTAGAACCTTTTATAGTTGTGATCGTGAAGAACCCAAAATCTTTTAGAGATTCAGAAGAAACAGTATTAAGAATTTTATATTGTGCCATTTGAAGGTATCGCTTTAATAATATATTTGCCATCAGAAGTTGTTCTTGTGTCAGTTATTTTTATAACTGGAAACTCGACAATATGACATTGTTATAACTCGAAGCTCGTCCGAAGAAAAGCCAAGAGCGCGTCCTATCTTCCTCTCCACTATAACTGCGAACTAGTTATAATAAAAGGAAGAAAGAGTACGGGCCCCTCCCCGCCCCTACACCGTGGATTCCGACCAGACCGTGGCTTTACAGTCATCGTTGAACCCTCCGAGACGTTTGTGTGTGATCTTTCCGAAGGTACTTGTTACGCTTGTTTATATTAAGATTGTATTCGAATGGTGATTCGTGATGGTGATTGATTTGTGAGATCAATATAAGTCGTTGGAACGAACGCACTACCGCAAGGCGGCCGATATGTTAAATAAACGCACGGCACACACTCCACAGTCGTGTCTCGAACCGTAGGCGGACACTACTACATACACCAGAGTTCCAGGACATAAAATAGCACCACACACCCGTATGAGACAGGCGGACACTACTACATACACCGGAGCTGGGACATAAAATAGCATCGCACACCTACTAGTCGTATACCAAGTCGTAGAAGTGGTATATAATATATCAATGACCAACACCATACAAACATAGCTTACGTACCGCGAGCGTACTGCGAGACGACATCAGCCACGACATAGTTAATGTCGCTATAACAGTTCGCATAAGCCCATCACGTCAGCTTCCGCGACGTCAAGCAACATTCAATATCATAATATTGGTCAAAGATCACTTGGATCCACAATATGTGTCGCTCCTACACATATATTGCCTTTATAGAAATTCGATACTAAAAGATCGTGCCATTATAGACTTCCAATTATTATATTATATTTATAATATATTTGGTACGAGTCTGTGCATCATACATATTAGTACCGTACTACTTGACAGTTTGACTCGACCGCTGCCTTTCGAGTTCTGCACCCACCTATATAGACAGAACGACGGTCGCGACACTCGGGACGACAATACACGAACTCGTCTCGATTAATTTGGTATTAAAATATATAATGTGTATTATTCATAATTAACTATGTTATTTATGTGTATTGCCATGCATATTTTATTTTATTTATTTATTTATTTTTAATTTATACTCAAGGTACATACTGTTACAATAATTGTACAATATAAAAAGCATAGTGATAAATACATGTTTTTATAGTATAATTACAATTAATCAGCTTCACGCTGTATCCCGCACACAGCAGGGTAGGCAGAGGGAACCTAATGTTAAGACACTCCGTTCCCCATTTTCTACCAAATTCTGGAGGCATTGCGTGTTGAATGGCAGAACTCAACGCCGCGCTGAAACTCAAAGAACTTCTCAAGAACAATCAAATGGTAGTAATAAAACCATCTGACCAAATCAAACAATGCCAGAAACGTAAAAGAATGAATGCGGCAGAGCGAGATGATGTGGTCGGGCGTCTCCAACAGATAGAGACGAGATCAGAACCAGAGATTGGCCCAGCATCCATTACCAAAGCTAGTCGTCAAAGTCAAAAAGTTTTGTAAAAGTGTTCCTGATCAGCATTGTATTTTACTTATTACTTATTTAAATTATACCCGATTACAAGACTAATCTTACTAAACCAGTTATGATAGTTGGAGACTTTAACGTTGATGTCTCACAAAACCATCTCATTGCCCAATTTTATGCTCCGTGAGTTCAATTTGTTTTTTATTGAAAATCTAAAAATGTATGATTTAGCTTTTACCAGAAATTTCGATATATCTTGTATGCCATTTGTGTTATATTTTTCGTATCACAGATCCATAATTAATAAAATTATATTGTATCAATATATATTTTATTTAAAAAATATAACCAGTTACATGAACGTATTTACGTACAACAAACACCCATGTCCATGGTACAGACACACCCAAGTTTTTTGTAAAAAAAAAAAATATCCTGTACGAATAGCATATATATTTTGAAAATCACATTCATTGACATATTCTATATATTGGCTATCAATGTATATCCCTTAAGTGGAAACTTCATATAGTATATTTCCTATAAGCCGTTAACTTCACTTGTGTGTTCTACCAACATAAGCCTGATGCTATTTACGACCAACCAAGTTTAGCTTAACTCACGTTCAACCTAAGGTGTTTGGCTTCAAACCAGATTATGATTTTCTGAAGTGCTATTTCCACATCTCGGGAACGATCTATACAGGTCGGTTCATAGAACCGACCTGTATAGATCGGTTTTACACAAAACAGGATTTATATAGATAAATCCTGTTTTGTGGAAAACCAGATTAGAGCAATGGGAGAATCACTACCTGTATAGGCTATGGATGTGGTTTCGATTTAAACTAGGAGAAACAAAACATTTTCAAATGGCAACGGGAAATTATAAAATGGAGTGTCTTGATACTTTCTATATTTTATTGTCTGCCTTGCTATTTGCGGGTTTTAACGTGAAGCTATCAAATTCTGTAAAAAAAAGAGCATAATATGATTTATACCAGCACCAATTATTGAGACTTCCGTCACTCTTCTTTCTTTTCAATATTTCTTTTTCTTTTATCTCAAATGATTCATGCTAGTAAATCAATCTAAAAAACACTAAAAAACACTATAATTCTAATAATATTTCCACTACAGCAAGTAACTCAACAAAATCACAAAATGTATTACATAAACACCAACACAACAAATTACAAGCACCACACACATAATAATTTCTCAAAAATTATTATCCCCATATTATACTTTAGTAAGTATTTTTTCACAGGATACCCTCCACTCGTATATCTTGGCAAGTTATACGCATAAGCCGTTAACTTCCCAAGTCAGGACTGCCATACATTACGTGCCCGCCGGTTGTTTACGGTTCAGAGGCAATATCACAGCGACGTTTAAATCACCATACAATGAAGGCAGTCGTATCATGACTTGAAACCATTCACAATTTCTCTCTAATCTGAAACGTAGGGTGTTTTTGATTATAGAAGGAGAAATAGTTTTGGTTAATACTAGATTTTACTTTAGGTGGTGGTTTACTTTAGGACGTGGTTTATAAGAAATAATTAAGAGTTGTGTATGAAACTTGATACGTTTTAAATAGCAGTGATGTAATATTAAGTATAATCTTCCTCGATAAATGGACTATCAATACAATTAGTTTTTTTTAAATCGAAATGAAGCAGTTCTTGAGATTAGAGAATACAACCAGACAAACTCTTCAGCTTCGTTATATTAGTAAAGATTGATATTTATTTGTGTGGTTTCTATATTTTTATAAATTAATTGTTATGAGGCCAGTCGTGGCGCAGCGGCACGAAGTGTGACTGTAAAATCGACTGGTTGTGGGTTCGATCCCCACTCGAAGAGATGAAATATTTACTTAAATTTATATTTCCATTTCATCGCTCTGGTGTCGAGGCAAAGCGTGGCGTTGAATTTTGCCACTCAACACGCAACGCCTTCAGAATTCGGGAGAAAGTGGGGAACGGAGTGTCTTAACACTAGGTTCCCTCTGCTTACCCTGCTGTGTGCGGGATACAGCGTGAAGCTGATTTATTTTTTTATTTTATTTATAAATTTATAGTTAAATAAAATAAATAACTTGATAGATACTTCCTCTGACTACCCTGATATGTGCGGGATACAGAGTGAATGGAAAAAAATATAAAAAATAAATAAATTACAATTTTAAATTTCAACAGCTATTTATTCAGTGTATTACAAAATGGCTGTTACAAAATAATTTTTATTTAGCTTTAAAGCAACAGATAGAAGTAACCGTGGGAGCGCTAACTGAATTGTATGATGGACTAAAAGCTCAATTGTTAACCATTACGGCAAGATTCAGTTTTGTAAAGTGCTTGGTAAAGTGTCCTTTGCGCGCTGTTATATGTACGGGAGGCCGCTTTGGAAACTTACTTTAACCCCTTTAAGAGCTTATATATGTATGAATGTATGAGATCATGGAGAAGGAGGCCACTCGTGGCGCAGAAGTATAAGCGTGTGATTGTAAATGCGAGAGGTTGTGGGTTCGATTCTTTTCCCATTCAAATTAAATATTTAATATTTTAATTTCTTCGCTCTGGCGTGGAGGCAAAGCGCAGATCATTCAATTATTAAAAATCATTTTAAAATTTAGGCCGTCATGGTGCAGCGACAGTGGCTCACTGTAATAGCTATAGTTGTATGTTCAATTCCTAATTTGAAAAATTAATTATTAACACTTTTCCGATATGGTGATACAAGGTGTGGCGATAAATTTCAATATCCCGATTTTTTTCTTTTTTTGAACATTAAGTTTATTCTATAAAAAAAATTCTATACATGAATTTATAAATAATATCTACAGCTATAACAAGAAATAATAACGATATATCCGTCGCAGTTCTCCTCTGAAATGAAGCGTTACTAGCTTTCCCAATCAAACGAATCAAATTTAGTACTGGCGTTAAAACTTCAACGAACCACAAATGTTAAAACCGTCTTAACGCTCATGAAAAGAAAAGCTGACTTGACTATTCTCTTACAGAATTGTAAAACTCTGTATTTGTAACTCCTGAACTGATAAGATCGAGGTTTTAAGAGGTCAGAGGAGACGAAATAACGAGGTCACCATCGATTCTACTAAATATGATGGTTGAAGGTTCAAATTTAATAAGGGAAGTTTTTAATTACCTCCGCGTGATATTTTGACGACGCGGTCGAAACCATCGAAATAATAATATAAAATAATTTGTTTATGATACATGACAGATTTTAACTGCCAAATATAATGATGAGTTGCATCGAAACGATCAAACTGATAAAATTAAAAAACATAAATTAGCTTCACGCTGTATCCCGCACACAGCAGGGTAGGCAGAGGGGACCTAGTGCTAAGACACTCTGTTCCCCACTTTCTACCGAATTCTGGAGGCATTGCGTGTTGAGTGGCAGAACACAACGCCGCGCTTAACCTCGACACCAGAGCGAAGAAATGGAAATATAAATTTAAGTAAATATTTCGTCTCCTCGAGTGGGGATCGAACCCACAACCAGTCGGTTTTGCAGTCACACCTCGTGCCGCTGCGCCACGACCGGCCTCAAACTGGTTTTTCAATTCGAAGATTGTCAAGTTCAATCCAACCCACACTACACGTAATGTCGCGAAAATTGACCGGAGAGTGGAGACCAAGCACTAGGTCTCCTCTGCTTAAAACTGTAAAATGTTTTTTTAAAAACCTTTCTAATATAAAATTGGTAGCATTTTTAAATGGTAAATATTTATTAAGAAAACGTATGAAACTGACGTACAGCTTAGTAGGTCAGACAGCTTGGACGGTTTCTAAAGCGGCGCGGGTTCAAATCTCGCTACGTTAAAATTTTTATACGTATTCTTAATAAGTTTCTTTCCTAAGTGCGAAATAAAAACAATAAGGGTTTCTTTATGAGGTCACTTCCTCCAATTCATTTTATATTCCTCAAAACGATTCAAGAATATGGACGTTTAGCTTTAACCGAGCTATTTAGAATTCGCTGTTCATTCAACAAACAGTAGTCTCCTTGAGAAGTATTTCTGCGTTATAAATGTATTGACGTTACTTGCGAATTTTATTTCCTGTTAGGTAACGCAATATGTTGTTTTTACTTTCTAAGTATGTAAGAGATTCTGGTTGTGGGTTCGATCCCCACTCGAGGAGATAAAATATTTACTTACATTTATATTATCATTTCTTCGCTCTGGTGTCGAGGTAAAGTGTGGCGTAGAGAGTAGAGGCATTGCGTGTTGAGAGGCAGAACCACTCAACACGCAATGCCTTCAGAACTCGGCAGAAAGTGGGGGACGGTATGTCTTAACACTACGTTGCAGTACCTACCATGCAGTATGCGGGTTACAGCGTAAAGCTGAAGTATGTAAGAGATTATACAGAGTTAACACTTCTAGTAGGTTTGCTAGTTGGAACCTAAGAACCCAGTATTAAGAAACTCCGTTCCCACTAAGACATATCCTTTTACCACTTTCCGCTGAATTCTCGAAGCATTGCGCGATGCGTGGCTGAACTCGTTTGTATCGTTACCACTGCGTTTTGTATCGTTACCAGAGATAGGAAGAGAAATCGTCGTTTAATTTTTTTTCTGAGTGAAAAATGAACCCACACCTGTCGTGCTTACGGTCGCACGCATGTGCTTATGCGTAAAGACTGGAATCCTCATCCGAATTACATCGTAAATAAATATTATATGATAGAATACTGTATGGATATATTAAAACAGCTTATATCTCGTCTTATATCATCAAAAGTTTTCTAGGAAGTTAATAATTAAAGCTTTTTAATTAGCAACTTTTAATTAGTAGCTATCTTTCTTGTTGTAATTTTTGTATCAACATTGCATTCAGACAATAGTCTTTTAAAAAGCTGATGCTTATACAGCGATAAGAACCCGCGCCCTCGTGGCCCCGTGAGATAAGGGTATGACTGTAACGCAACGGTTGCGGGTTCGATTGCCACTCGGAGGAATGAAATATTAAATATTTTCATTTCTTCGCTCTGGTAAGGAGGCAAAACGCGGCGTTAAGTTCTGTCATTCAACACACCGTGCCTCGAAAATTCGGTGGTAAGTGAGGCACGTAAGTGGCTTAATCGGGACAAAAAATGAAAATATATATTTAAATAAATATTTCATTTCCTCGAGTGAGAATCGAACCCACAACGTTTGCGTTTACAGTCACAAGCTTATGCCACTGTGCCGTAAATGGCCTCAAAAAACTGATATATCTATTTTGCAATATTTCTCCCTTACATTTCATAAAATTTTATTTTTACTTTAAAAATGGAGTGAAACAAGCCTAAAATTGCCATTTAATGGTCACGTATTCTATCAGGATATTGGTGAAACACCTCGTAGCCCCGATAAGCGTGGACTATCGAATTTTTCGTGCGTAAAATAATTTAAAATTTCGAATGTTGATACTGTCGATAACACGTGTAGTGCAGTGTTAAATGAGTTTACGTGTTTGTATATATTGTATATATATACATTCCTATCAAGTTTATAAAGAAATTGTATAAAAATAAGCTTTTAATAGTAAAATTATATATAATCTATCATATAATAAGACCAGTCGTGGCGCAGCGGCACGAGGTGTGACTGTAAAACCGACTGATTGTGGGTTCGATCCCCACTCGAGGAGATGAAATATTTACTTAAATTTATATTTCCATTTCCTCACTTTGGTGTCGAGGTGAAGCGCTGCGATGAGTTCTGTCACTCAACACGCAATGCCTCCAGAATTCGGCAGAAAGTGGGGAACGGAGTGTCTTAACACTAGGTTCCCTCTGCCTACCCTGCTGTGTGCGGGATACAGCGTGAAGCTGATTTAATAAGGTAAAAGAGGACGTCGGTCGATCGTCGTGACGCAGCGGCACGGCGTCCAATTGTAAACACCACGGTTTTGATTTCGTTTCCTGCTCGCATTCTATTTTCATTAGTGAAACTGATAGAAAGTAAAAGTGTTTCTGGTGCGTCGTAAAAATTAGGTATATTTAATCGTACATTTTATGAGTTCAGATCTGATACGTTTAAATATTTGAATTTTACCCACCTTTCGTTATAAACCCCGCATGGTAGTGTCAAGACACTCCGTTCCTTGGTTTTTGCTCAAAATTCAAGACATTCCTTATTAAATGACAGAACTAATCGCCGCATTTAATTTTTTATAACGACAATAAAAACAATTTATTACCTACCTAGCGAAATCGAACTCCCAACTGCCGTATTTATTTTTCTTCAAAATATCTAACTATTATAATAGAAAAGCGAATAGTTCATATAAATTGATTCAATTTGCTTATACATACACACATACGAGTATGTACCTACATTATAAGAAAAACTTTCACTTGGTCAGCGGTAACTTTGAGCTTTGGGCCTCGGGTCAGTATGGTGAATAGATTCTCGAAGCTCATTTTTACGTATCCCTCACGTACATACGTCCGCACTGACGTACTTGTACGAGTCAGCATTAGAATACGTGTTTAGGCCTTAAATTTTTGTTTTATAAAGAATATTGCTTGCTTGAGGAGGTTATGGGTAGAATTGATAAATTAAGTTATTTTTGTATGTAACAGGTAAAAAAAAAACTAAAAATATCCAGCAAACAGCAGGATAGGCAGAGGGAACCTAGTGTTAAGATACTCAGTACCCCATATTCCGCCGAATTTTGGAGACATTGCGTGTTGAGTGGCGGATTTCAACGCCGCACTTTGCCTCCACACCAGAGCGAAGAAATAAAAATATTAAATATTTTATTTCCTCTTGTGGAAATTGAACCCTCAACCCCTGAGTCACGAGTGGCCTCGATTTTTGTTTGTAGAAAATTTAGCTTTTTACTGGAATACATTTTAAAGTAAGAAATTTTATATAATAATAATAATAATAATAAGCCTTTTATTTCACATATCACTTTTTTTACAAATGTTGTTAGTAGTGTTAGTTAAATATTAGTAACATTTAATATCATATAAATTAGTAAATTAGTTTGTTAGTTATTAAAGTTATTATTAGATTTTGGTGATATGGATCCCATTTTCTTGGGTATAGGCCTCCTCCATTTCGCTCCACAACTTTCTGTTTTTCCCCAGAGTTATCCAATTTTGTCCAGCAGTTTTTTTAA
>JAATLQ010033067.1:0-16467 GCA_013421005.1 Heliconius erato x Heliconius himera | reverse complement strand
TTATTAAGATGGCAGAATAAATTGCCTGTCGAACTAAAAAATATTTTAATATTTTAGTATATACCGACAATATTACAAATATGAGAAAAAAAAGTAGCCTATGTTCATCCGAAGACCCTCAAGTATCTCTATATGAGTATTTTATCATAATTGAATTAGCGGTTTGGCCCTGATTGCGTAACAGACAGACAGACAGACAGACAGAGTTACTTTCGAATTTATAATATAGGTATGGATATCTAGTTACTAGAATCATTCAAAGGCTGCGCAGAAGAAACTTGTAGGATGCTGTTAAACGGAAACCGCGTTGTAAGAGAACCGCGTTATAGGAGCGCTGTCGCAATTTCAGCTCCGCGTTATATGGCGCGCTCTGAGAGTACCGCGTTATAGGAGAGTTGACTGTAGTTAACTAAAATATCTCGGTCTGGCCTGGCGTGGCCTGGCCTATAAGGCGGCGCTAGTTAGGCGCTAATGCGAATTTGGCGTCGGTAGGGGATAATTAAGAGTAAAGAGATAATTAAGATTAAAAAAAATTATAAACTTACAATTACACATACCTGTTTGAGTTCCTTACCCCTTAGACATGCAGGGTAAACCAATAAAATATTAAGTGGTTTGTCATTTGCATGTAGATGTCTTATATTGGACGAAGCAGATAGACTGTTGGATATGGGCTATGAGAAGGATGTAGCGGCTATTGTAAAATCAATTGAAGATCATAAAAAAAATGCAACATACGATCCCCTAGCACTCGTTAAACAAACTATTATTAAAAAAACAGTTGAAAGTGATTCGCAAGAACCACAAAATGTTGAAACTAAAACTGAAGAGTCTAGTACAGAACATCCTCTGACTCAAGTTTTTCTGTCTAAAGAAAGACAAACCATCTTATTATCAGCAACTTTAACCAAGGTATTTTTTCTTTTTTCTGATTTATTTAAAATAAAATATTTTTAAAATTATGTCTGAAAGTGGTTTCTGGGTTTGATTTTTTGGCAATCGCATGTAATATTATAGAAAGTAGCGAATGAGCTAAAAAATAAAGACTATGCATCGTTTTTTGTCGTACATCTTTTATAATATTTCTTTATATCTCTAGGCTGTCGAAAATTTAGCAGGAATAACTATGCGAGATCCTGTCTTTGTAGATACATCTGATGGCAAAACGCTTGTCGCAGATTCATTAAAACCAATTAAGCAACAAACAGATAAAAAAATAAACGAAGAAGTAAATGAAAATAAATCTCAAAGTGAGCAAGTGGAAAAAGCAGTTATTGACAAATCTGAGCTAACAAAAGATGTGGACGCTACTACAAATAATGTAGCAAATCACAGAGGAGGTGTGTATATATGTTTTTGTAAACTGTTTTTTTTTAATTTGAATAACATAGAATAATGCATATAAATAGGTATAGGTTGTATAGAATAAATTGCAACTTTTATAATGTATGTTTTATATTTAATTGTGTTGCACAATTACAGTCAAATATTGTATTAATGATGTAGTTTAAAATATATAAATTGTCAATAAGCATGAATAATGCATTATTGAAAAAAAACAATAAACAATATTGTGATTACTTTTTTGAAATAAAATGTAAAGTATATCAAAATAATTTTAGGACTAAAACCATTCAACGGCTTGAACCATCCAGATTTATTTGACAAAAACAATGACGCTACAAAAACTAAAGCTTTATCTAATAAGAAAAATGACGACAGTGACAGCGATTCAGATTATGAATATTTCAAAGTACAAAAACAGTTAGACGCTGAGAAACCAAAAGATAAAATAGATGAAGTAAAAGAAGAAGCAAAAGAAGAAGCTCCTACAAACGGGAATATATTCGTAGAAGCTCTAAAGACGGCGATTGTTGAAGACGAACTGGTTTTACCAGCAACTGTTAACCAAACTTTTCTAATAGTACCAATGAAGCTGAGACTTGTAACATTATGTTCACTTATCGTCGAACATTGTATTTTAAACAAGAAAGGTGGTAAAATGATTGTTTTCATGGCAACCTTAGAAATGGTGGACTATCATTCGGAATTAATAGAAACGGTGCTAACTGGCAAAGATATAAAAGTTAAAAAGAAAAACGATGATTCTAAACCCAAAAGAAAAGAAGACTCTGATTCGGAATATGAAATGGATTATGAAGCGCCATCTGAAGGTGGATTGATACCGCAGGAATTGGATTTCTTCAGTCTGCACGGTTCAATGCCTCACGAAAACAGGATAGAAGTTTTCAAACAATTCCGAAGTGCTAAGAGAGGTCTGCTTATATGTACGGTAAGTTTTTATGTATATCTCATATCTCCTTTTGAGGCCAGTCTACAACTGGTCTGACTGGTTGTGGGTTCGATCCCAACTCAAGGAGATGAAATATTTATTTAAATTTATTTTTCCATTTTTTCGCTATGGTGTTGAGTTCTGCCACTCGCAATACCTCCAGAATTTGGTAGAAAGTGGGGAACGGAGTGTCTTAACACTAGGTTCTCTCTGCCTACCCTGCTGTGTGCGGGATACAGCGTGAAGCTGATTTATTTTTATTCTTTTGTTGTATAAATAATATTTAGTATTGTGATAGCTCTAATTACACTGTTGGTTTTATCAAATTTATGGCGTGTTTTAAATATTTTGATCGTTCATTCTTCATATACGCCCAATATTAATTTAATAACCTATCTCCAACGTCAATCTTTGATTGTTTCATATATCTATCCAATCTAGAGATTGGAGATTGACGTTGGAGATAGGTTATTAATATTGGGCGTTAACGAACAAATCTGATTTTAACGTTTTGCAACTCGTTTAAACGAATTGGGGTTTTTATTTAAATGTTTTTATCATCAGGTTATGTTGAAGAAGTTTAAAAATCAACATTAATATTTATAAGCTTCACACTGTATCCCACATATACCAAAGTAGGCACAGGGAACCTGGGAACCTTGAATTAAAATACTTCTTTCTTATTAAGACACTTTCGTTCCCCAATTTCAATATTAATAATAACACCGAGATCAACTAAGGGTATTAAATTATTTTTTTGTCATCGTTCTGTAAAGGACGTAGCAGCTAGAGGGTTGGACGTGCCCCGCGTGGACCTTGTTCTACAATATTGCGCCCCGGCTTCAGCTACAGATTATGTACACAGGTGAGATATAATATAATAGTTGATTGGTTTGCGTTGAAATATTCTTTTTTTATTTGTAGTAATTGTTTGATAAATATTAACTAAAGAATTTACGGGAATAATCATAAATTGATAGAAGTTTTAGTGAAAAGTAATGACATCAGTGAAAAAAGAGCAAAAAGGCAGTCGTGGCGCACAAGCGCGTGACTGTGGACGCGACATGTGGGTTTTATTCCCACTAGAGGAAATATTTTTTTTTGTTAATATTTTCATTTTCTGGCTTTGGTAACGAGGCAAAACGCGGCATACCGCGTGTTGAGCGGCGAGTTCCGCCACTCAACACGCAATGCCTCCAGAATTCCCCGAAAAGTGGGGAACGGAAGTGCTTACTGGGAACTGAGTGTGTTGACACTAGGTTCCTAGGCACCATCTATCTACCTTGCTCTATGCGACAGCGTACGCGGTACAGCATCAAGCTATAAAAAGATGAATATGTACTGTTTTATTATTAAATTTATTATTTAATTAATTAGTATTTAATATTTTTTTCAAATAATGTATTATTTTATTTCTATTTATATGTGAATTGACCATCTGGCTGTATTGTAATTTAATGATATTCAAGTGAACTGCCGCTTAAATAACAATTATATGCTAATGCGTAATAAATTAAATATGTCTTTCAAACTATTTAAAAATACTTAATTTATAATATAATTTAAGAAAATATTTATTGATAATACAAAATCATGTATTTTGGTACAGCTAAATTCCTAATTTAAATAAATCTAATTTTCTATACATTTTTTTATTATAAATTATAAAGATAAAAGACATACAAATAAACTTCCTTGGAATATAACATCATTTACATAATTACGACTTTGTAAATTTATTATTTAAAAAAAAGAAACTGGCGTATTTTAAAATGTAAGTAATATCTTTTTAATCTTAGGGTGGGAAGAACGGGTCGCGCGGCTCAAGTCGGAGCCGCCATATTGTTTCTCCTTCCGAGTGAAGCTGAATTTGTAAGGCATCTAGAGCAAAAACGTATTAGGTAAGAAAGTTGACAGATTTTTTTGAAATTCTTACATTTTATTTTTATTATCTCCTGCTGGTAGTTTTTATTTTATTTATTATTAAAAAAGATATTGTTATGGCGTTGTGTTCCGGCTTCCTTTACACGGTGTTAGTAAAAGAATGGAAACGTAGAGTAAGTAAGAGAATAGAAAGATCGTCTCATCAATAAATGTGAAGACATTTAGACAGACTCACACTTTGGGACAGTAATTTAATTTATTTAAAATATTGCAGCAAATAATATATTACTATTCGTGACAGTGAGACAGAGTTTGACTGTGGTTGGGTACGATGGGGATGGATTTGATTCCCATTCGTGGGACTCATTTTGTATTAAAAATATTTTTAAATCCCCATTGTGGTAGAAAAAGCGATAAGGTTCCGCGACTCAACACGCTATGCTTTTAAAAGTGTTGGTCGGAGTATTACTTCACAAACCTTCCTGTTTACGGTTTTGTGTGGGAAAATATTGTATTGTATCTTACTTTATAGAATACACCGTAATCATTAAGTTGTTCTTTTTTTTTAACAGATGTTGTTAATAAATTTAAATAAGTTTTTTTTTAAATAATGTGTATAATTATGTCACCATATACGTATGTGTGTGTGTTGTACGTATTAACATATATATAATATATGATCATATTATGTTTATCTTATAATATATTATGGAGGAAGGTTTTGCATTGAAAAAATATTTTCCTAGTTCTTAAAACTAGTATATAGTTTAATAACATCGTCATTTTTGTAGTACAGTTGTGCAATAAACTATCCTATTTCATAATTTGTAATAGAATAATAGAATAGTGCTATTCCACAATTTGTAACTTATACCTTACTTTATATATCATTTCTGTCTTATTAGTTTCATGTTTGGAGTTGTTTGAAAAAAGTAGATAACATTTTTTTTTATACGTTTTCTAAATAAGTATTTTTTTGTTAAGTGTGGAATAACACTTTAAAATAATGTTAAAAATATTAATTAATAGCCCATAATTCTGTCCTGCTAGATGATGATAATTCTTAGTAATTATCTTTGGGTAGCGGAAAGTTGTAAAAATCCCCCTACAGAGATACTAACAACATAAATAAGTTGTAACAAGCGTATAAAAATTTCGATGTAGCTTGATGTGAACGTATGGCTTTGTGGTCAGAGCGCCTGGTCGGTTTCCAGGAGGCGCGGGTTCAAGTCCCGTTACGTTAATTTTTTTATACGTTGTATAAATAAGTAAATTCAATCAGTTTTACGCAGTATCCCGCACACAGTAGGGTAGGTAGAGGGAACCTAGTGTTAAGACAACCTGTTCCCCACTTTCTGCCGAATTTTGCAGACATTGCATGACAGCAGAGCGAAATAATGGAAAGATACATTTAAGTAAATACTTCATTTCCTCCAGTCGGGATCGAACCCACAGTCAATCGCCAATGTGGGCCACGATTGGCCTCTCCTATAGTTGTAAAGATATGTTTGTAATTTTTAAATTAGGGTATCTTTCGTTAAAAAATGCTTAAAGTCGCAAAAAAGGCATAAACTCTGTTTATTAATTAATTGTTATTTAAATAAAACAGGCTGCGTCAATCTGACGAATCCAAAGTGCTGATCGCACTGCAGTCCATAGCGCCGGCCGCGCCGTCCCCGCAGCGCGCCGCCATCGCGCTGCAGACGCGCCTCGAGCACACCGCGCACGCCTCGCGGGACTGGCTCGCGAGGGCCAGCAGAGGTAAAGCCTGGGCGTACCTGGAGATATATTCCAGAGAGGCCTTGACCTTAATTTCGAACTGACTTGACTTTTTGTTTTGAGTTTTTTTTTAGTTTTGTAAGTAAAACTTCTTGAATGGAGCGCCAGATTATTCTGGGGTGGTCTCGGAACACCTAGCTTCAGCGTTCTAATGTTCATATGATATTAATTATTTATTTTAATTTGCATTTGCGTTATAATCATCATCATCCGATGATAGATTTGTGCCGTGTGATCCCGGCCTAGAATAGGATCATCCTGGTACTGGTGGTGTCGTAAGAGGCGACTAAAGTACGTGTGGTAGAGTCACGTCGCCAGCAATGGCAACACGCATGGGCAGACTCGACCGGATCATTACCACCCCCGGCATTTAAAACCGGCGTGAAGTAGTGGCTTTATGCCACTGTGTTTCGCATCAGGTAATGCCGGGCTCCGGAGCCCAAACCACCTTACAGGCAGGCAACGCACCTGCAGCTCCTCTGGTGTTGCACGGGATCGTGGGCGGCGGTGATCACTTACCATCAGGTGACCCGAACGCTCGTTTGCCTTGTCTTTTCCATAAAAAAAAAAAATAAATAAAAAAAATAAAAAAAAATAGTAGAATATTTGTAAATGAACATGATGCCCTTGACACATGGAGACAAAAAATACTTTAGAGCATGTTTTTCTGTTTTTTGAACTACATGAATAATAAAGTTAAAGTTATTTTCTTATTTTATCATTGATGAGACTGTCTCTAGTCGTGGCATCTTGTAATTAAAACAATGCTAAGATCATAGTAAAAAGACATAATTGTAAATTTTTAAGTAGCGTATGTTTTGTAACTTGTTCTAAATAAATAAATAATGCGTGTTTTTCAATTTTTTTAAACTACTTTGTGATTTTAGCATACACATCGTGGGTCCGTTTCTATTCGGGGTATCCCCGCGATGTTCGCATGTGGCTGGACGCGCGTCAACTGCACTTGGGTCACGCGGCCAAAGCGTTCGCCCTGAGGGACACCCCCGCGGCGCTCGCTCGCAGAGCTAAGTCCGATCCCAACTTGAAAAAGGAGAAACCTAACAACCGACTCACTATACAAGATGAGGAAGAGAAGAAAAGGCCTGGGTGAGTTGTTATAACTTATACATAAGGGTATTTACAGTACGATCGACGAGTCATGACCTCTCTGAAGATAGCTATAGATAGCTGCGCAGACTTGATCTTAAGATTTATTTATATATTTGACTACTTTTTCGCGAGCGCACAATGCGCAGAGGTTTAAAAAACCTAACTTCATGGCGGCCACATATCGTCGACCATACTGTAAATCACATATTATTACATAGTTGTAAAAAATGGGATATTTTTTATTTATAAATTAAATTATTAAGTATTAAATACTCGTCAATTACTTTATAAATATTTTTTATTTATAAAGTAATTGACGAATATTTAATACTTTGTTGTGATGTATAAAAAAAATCTTATATTTTTTTTATTTAGATTCCCAAAAGCGAAGATTTCAGTGTTTGGCAATAGAATTGTGAACAAGCAGAGTTCCATGCACACGGCCAGCGAGTTTGACAGCGGTTTACCCCCTGTCGATACTTACACCAGAAAAAAGAAAAAGAACAAATAGACGACTTTTTATAGGTACATAGCAAATAAATAACTGTTTTCAAATTTAATATAATGTTAATCACATGTATGTAGATACCTAATTAAAATAAATTATATTTTATATAATTATTATTGTATTTTTATTTCAACGTACCTATATTTAAAAATAAGTTAAAATAAAATAAATCAAATAGATCAGCTTCACGCTGTATCCCGCACACAGCAGGGTAGGCAGAGGGAACCTAGTGTTAAGACACTGCGTTCCCCACTTTCTGCCGGAGTTTGGAGGCATTGCGTTTTGAGTGCCAGAACTCAACGCCGGGCTTTGCCTAGACACCAGAGCGAAAAAATGGAAATATAAAAATTTAAGTAAACAAAAAATAAGTAGATTTTAAATGATTTTTACTATATTGTGATAAAAAGTCATTTCAATAAATAATAAATAAAATATAATAACTCAATTTTTTTTAGTTAATCATTTTTTATATATTTATGTCTTCTACGCAAAATACATACATAAATAATTTTAAAAACTAATCAAATCATCTTACCATACAATAAAACAAACAAACAAAACGCACGATCCCAATGCACCCTTACAAAGTATTCTTTTTTCATATACAATTTAATTATGCTGAGAACGTATGAAGTAGCTAATGAAACATGGACCATGTCCAAAAATTCTAACAGCGGCCCAAGATTAATGGGAGTGCAGTCGATGGCTACCGTTTTCTTTACTGAGTCACGAGTAGGTACTCTTGATTCGAATGAAAAATGATTTTAAACCATTACACCGCCTCGTCCAGCCTTTTGATATTTAAATTTTTTTTTGAAGCGGCGTCATTACTGCGGAGTGATTTGGCGGATTTCGCCCCGAACCGCGGTTTTTTGTCAGTCTCTCTAAAGACTTTTTGTCCTTTTCGTTCATAATGTTTTTATTGCTTTACAATGTGAAATTAAAAGGGTATTGTTTGGCGCTTTTATGTCATAATCATTGGTGTTTTCAAGGATGATCTCTATTTGGTGACGTTTTATGATGTTGTTGTATGAAAATTTCATGTCATCATGTTCAGTATATTTTTTTTAAAGTATTAATAAGTTAAAATAAATGAAATAAATCAGCTTCACGCTGTATCCACATCACACAGCATGGTAGGCAGAGGGAACCTAGTGTTATGACACTCCATTCCCCGCTTTCTGCCGAATTCTGGAGGTATTGCAGAACCCAACGCCGCGCTTTGCCTCGACACCAGAGAGAAGTGGAAATATAAATTTCAATAAATATTTCATTTCCTCGAGTGTGGATTGAACCCATAACCAGTCGGTTTTACAGTCACATTTTGTGCCTCTGCGCCACGACTGGCTTCTATTAATCATTTATTTGACAGTTTATTCTTATATGTTTTGCGTCATTGCGTTTTTAATGGCGAAATTCAACGCGACGCTTTGCTTCGACAGTAGAGCGAAGAAATGAAAATATTAAATATTTCACTTCTTCGAGTGGGAATCTGTATCACAACCCGTCGCGTTTAATTCACAACACATACACGCCTGTGCTTCTTCACCATGACTGGCTTCAAAAAAATGAACAATATTTATTTAATTAAAAATAAATAAACCAGATTCACGCTATATCCCGCACACAGCAGGGAAGGCAGAGGGAATCTAGTGTTAAGACACTCCGTTCCCCACTTTCCGCCAATTTCTGGAGGCATATATGAACAAATGTAAATAAATATTTCATCTCCTCGAGTGGGGATCGAACCCACAACCAGTCGACGCCAAGCCACGACTGGCCTCATATTTTTAATTAGTCCACTAAATCGACATTGACTCATACCATTTTCTATATTATATTTAATTTATTGTGAACAGTGCAGCTACGAGAGCGGCCTCGCGCGTCATTAAACACCACATTTGCATGTCGGCCGGCGCCAAAGCTCGTGAAAATGCCTTTTCATTAGCATCAGCTATGCTGAAAAATTGTTTTGCCTGACATCCCTTATGTAGGACGCTATATTTTGTATCATTTAATATGATTTTTTTGTTTATTTTTAATTTTTTTTTTTTTAGTGTATGTCAAATGTTATTTTTGTATTTTTTATGTGAAGTAGATAATGTGTTTACATGTGCTTGTATATTGTGAGTATTATTTAGAAAAAATATATATATTTTCAGTTGCATACTGTGTTCCGGATGTAGCAGGGTTGGCAAATGGGGCTTAGGGCTAGTGTTAAGGCACTCCGCTATCGACTTCCCGCCGAATTTGCGTGTTGAGTGGCGGAAGTCATTCCCTCGTTTTGCTTCGGAACCAGAGCGAAGAAATGAGAATATTAAATATTCATTTCCTCGAGTGGGAATCGAACCCACAACCTGTCGTGTTTACAAAATGTGTTAAAATTTTATGTGAATGTGACATTCACATAAAATTTTAATATTTTAACTCACCTTATGTTCAAACGTTATAAGGATATCACTCAAAAAAGCCCTATAATATAAAGCATTAATTTTCTTTTCGACTTTAATACAGTAGAGACGGTCACTTGATTGATGTACGAGCTAAATGTAATATTAGATAAATTATAGCGACGTAGAGCCTGTTACGGAGCTGAACTCTATACAAAAGGCGAATCAATTCCGTGGTAAGTAAAATAATGAGTGATGGAATATTTTTATAGGAATTAAAAAATATATTAAAAAAATCAGCTTCACGCTGAATCCCGCACACAGCAGGGTAGGCAGAGGGAACCTAGTGTTAAGACACTCCGTTCCCCACTTTCTGCCGAATTCTGGAGGCGTTGCGTGGCAAAACTCAACGCCGCGCTTTACCTCGACACCAGCGAAGAAATTTAAATATAAATTTAAGTAAATATTTCATCTCCTCGAGTGGGGATCGAACCCACAACCAGTCGGTTTTACAGCATACTTTGTGCCGTCGCGCCACGACTGGCCTCTTAAAAAATATAATCAAGTTATATTGACATTTTCAAATGTTAATTGAAACTTTTGCTATAATTTTACATACTTTTTCTAGATAAAACATTAATCGAACGAAAAGATTTACTAATATAAGCTTATATTCTAGTAAAGGGGTTTAAGCTTCTATTCATTTTAATAATTTCCTATTGGATGATACTTAAGACAACATTTTCTATTTGCAAATACATATGAAACCATTCTTTTATGCTATACATCTCCAATTATTAATAAAAATATTAATATTTATAATAATTCCACACGTTATAAACTTAATAGTTTTCCACATCTACATTTAATAGAAACAGTTGGTCTCTACGTTGGGCGGTACACACAAAGGCGCAACGTCACGACCCACCAAATTACAAGCACAAAGCGGCGTTGATACCGAATATTCCATATAAATATTGAGCTAATCGCCCTTTCAATGAAGCGGCCGCTTTTTATTAATAACCGATAGCCGAACAGCCAGTCATGCCACTGTGCAGTGCACACTGTATTGTGTATGGCAGTGTTTCCCAATCTTTTTTGTGCCATGCCCCACTTTAACCTTTCAAAATTTTTTAATGCCCCCGTATTATAAAAATGAAATCAAATACTTATCAATTATATCTATACAATATAAAAATCAAATTAAAATAAATCAGCTTCACGCTGTATCACGCACACAGCAGGGTAGGCAGAGGGAACCTAGTGTTAAGACACTGAGTTTCCCACTTTCTGCCGAATTCTGGAGGCATTGCGTGTTGAGTGGCAGAACTCAACGCCGCGCTTAACCTCGACACCAGAGCGAAGAAATGGAAATATAAATTTAAGTAAATATTTCATCTCCTCGAGTGGGGATCGAACCCACAACCAGTCGGTTTTACAGTCACACTTCGTGCCGCTGCGCCATGACTGGCCTCAATCTATACAATATATATGAATATTAAATCAACGAACTATTACAACAGTTTTGACGGACACTTATTTCAAATTTAAGATTTTGCCTTTTTTTGTTAAATTTGAAGCGACAAGGTTAAAGTTGTATCGAGTTCATTTTTAAATAGCCCCCCTTAAATATCAAATTGCCCCCCTGTGGCCACACGTTGGGAAACACTGGTATATAGGGAACATGTTTTTTGTGTTACCCAACTCATTAAGAGCTCTCGAGTGTGCGTAAAGCATACGGCGGGACGTAGGGCGTGTTCACGTGAAAGTCCAAAACTAATTTTGGATGAGTCCGGAATGTATTTTAAATGCGTGGAACCAATTTTTGTTTGCTTTCCCTATTGGTTATTAATATTTTTTTATTGCTGATTATTATATTAATCTATATATGGCTGCCGTTTTATTTATTTTCTTGTTCATTGATCTGGACAACTGAAAAAGTTTAATTGGTTACTAAAATAAGTTGCTTAGTCAATAATAGGTTAGTCTCCAATTAGTTTCTACATAAAAGGAAAAGGATCAGTCTAACTAGGATGATGTAGTTGGTTTAACGTTTTGAATAACTAAAATTTATCTCATATCATCTCATATTTATCTCTGATATCTCTAGTTTCACAGATATTTGACGAATCAAAAAAAAGCAGGGCAGAGAGACCTTAGTGGCGTTGCGTTTCGATCCAACGACACTTTAGTCGGAACTGGAACTGAAAAATTAACATCGAGTATTTTAGTGTATACGAGTATGTTATCGGAAATTCGTATAATTCGGTATTCTATACAGTATCTCGGCAAGTTATAGCATATTTGCGGCGTCCAGGCATTGTATGAAATATTATAGAGTACCTGTTGTTTTACCGGAAATTTGTTAAATAAATAGATGCAGATTTTTATTTATTTATTACATTGTTGTAAATGCAAGTAATTAAACAAGCTGTTTACATGTCTGCCCGCACGTCCCTACTTTTTTGCTCCCTTGTCTTATACATACAAGCATTACTGACTGCGCATCCGTCAAGAATATCTAGGCAAATTTCATACATAATATACATTTTCGGTATTCTATACATTGTCAAGGTATTGTATAGAAATACTGAATTATACAAACTGACGGTAACATACAGACTGCTGTTAAAATTTAATTCAAGTTATATCAAAATATTATACTAAAAGTCTCCAATAATTTAATCGAAAGGTACAATACAATAATTAATAGTCATTTTTAAAAAGTGAAGTGTCAGCTTTAAGATAGTAATTAGAAAGTGTTGTTTGAATTGAGAAGTGTGAGTTTTAGTAGAATTAATGACATTTTAGAGTCACTTATTTAAATTAAATCAAAATCAGCTTCACGCTGTATCCCGCACACAGAGCAGAGGCAGAGGGAACCTAGTGTTAAGACACTCCGTTCCTCACTTTCCGCCGAATTTGAGAGGTATTGCGTGTTGAGTGGCGGAACTCAACGCCGCTCTTTGCCTCGACACGAGAGCGAAGAAATGGAAATATAAACTTAAATAAGTATTTCATTTCCTCGAGTGAGGATCGAACCCACAACCGTCGTGTTACAGTCACACCCTTGTGCCCCTGGGCCACGACAGCCTCTACTGCCTCACTTTCATCATATAATATAACATACTTAGCTTCGTTTATACTATTTATTATTCCATTTATCTAATTAAACATTCCCACACGTTTTATGAAACAATAACTTTTAATTTTAAAATGTTATGCATGCACCTATTACAGGTAGTTAGGTTAACAGTATAACAGCTCCGTGAGAAGTCGGTTAAAAGCTTACGTTGGCCATGATTTTAGTAAATAAATTAAAATTAAAAATTAAATCAGCTTCACGCTGTATCCCGCACACAGCAGTGTAGGCAGAGGGAACTTAGTGTAAGACACTCCGTTCCCCACTTTCTGCCGAATTCTGGAGGCGTTGCGTGTCGAGTGGCAGAACTCAACGCCGCACTTGTCCTCGACACCAGAGCGAAGAAATGGAAATATAAATTTAAGTAAATATTTCATCTCCTCGAGTAGGGATCGAACCCACAACCAGTCGATTTTACAGTCGCACTTGGTGCCGCTGCGCTACGACTGGCCTCATAGTGTCATTTAGGAAATAAAGGAATAACGTCGATATTTTTATTGCGTACGTTGTTTGTATCGTTTTTTTTATGTTAGGCAATCTACTTAACATTAAAATATGATAAAAAAATGTTGTTAAGATAAGCTGAATTAATAAACATGACGTTAATGTAAATTGGACGGATGGAGCGTTTTACTATAATTTAATCATCGATTCATGGAAATTAAGTTTTGTAATTTAAACAGAACATTAATTAATTATAGATAGTGTTAAGTATTTTTTAAATACTTTTAAGACTAGTGTTGAACTATTTTTTTTTACATTTTTAAACTGTTAATTCAAAGACAACGAAAGACTACGAACATAAAGATTAAAATTTTCCTTATTGTATCATCAGAAATAGATAGCAAATCTGATTTACTGGAAAGGGAAGTAAGTACTATTATATCTAATTATCAAAGATAATTAACACAATTCCAATGTTTTGCTAAAACGTACAAACAAGAAAGAAAAATACTTATTTAGAAAATGTATAAAAAATTGAACGTAGCGGAAATCGAAACCGACCAGGACCTGGTCGGTTTCCAGAAGCCGCGCGTTAGAATTTTTATACGTTTTCTCAATAAGTAGCGGAGTAGTAGTTGTTTGTACTAACGAAAGTTAATTTAAGATTTATATTTCGTGATATTGCTGGTTAACTAAAATACTCATAGTTTCATATTAGGTGGAAGAGAGGCTGTAGTAAAAGTCACCTCAATCTCTGTATTCTGTTTTTTTATAAAAGACATCGTACTTGTTGAATGCTGCATTACTCCACCAAATGGAGAAATTTGAAAAATGTTTTTTTAAACGATGACGTATAAAAATGTGATTAGCCGTATTTGAACCCGCGTCTGTCGGAAACCGTCCAAGCTAAGTTGAAATTCTTTCGCCTATAACAATTTATTTAATGTTAGCATCTCTGTAGATACTATGTTTATTTAATATGACAGTACTATAATGTAACACGTTATATATGATAATTTATGTACCGGTCTTTCTCCGTAACAAGTATTAATTACAGGCATATACAGCAATCATAATTGTATAGATTGGAAAAATATTTTAAATATGAGTTTTTTCACATTCACGCTGTATCCCGCGTGTACCAGGGTAGACAGAGGGAATCTAGTGGAACGTCGCGCTTTGCCTCGACTCCAGAGCGAGGAAAATATTTAATAAAATATTGAATTACATAAAAACAAATTTTACATTTATAAAAAATATATATTTTGTATACATAGTATATATATACATATTAAATAAATCAGCTTCACGCTGTATCCCGAAAGCAGGGTAGGCAGAGGGAACCTAGTGTTAAGACACTCCGTTCCCCACTTTCTGCCGAATTCTGGAGGCATTGCGTGTTGAGTGGCAGAACTCAACGTCGCGTTTAGCCTCGACACCAGAGCACCAGAGAATAAATGGAAATATAAATATAAGTAAATATTTCATCTCCTCGACTGGGGATCGAACCCACAACCAATCAGTTTTACAGTCACACTTCGTGCCCCTGCGCCAGTGGCGTAGCTAGGGTTTTTGCTGCCTGGTGCGGCTTAGGACTTGATGCCCTTTAAAATGGTCAAAATAATTTCAGATTTCAAACCACAGTAGAGTAGATATATAATTTTTTATTGCTTCAAAACTATAATAGCTATATATAAGTTATAATGGGGGTACAATGGTGTATCAAGTGGCGACGAATGCGGCGTTGGAGACCGCCACCCAATACGCCACGAGGTGGAGGACGGAGCTACAAATAGCTACGTGGAATGTAAGAGGAGGGATAGAAGAAAAGATGAATGAATTATTAGATGCGATGGATGATAGAGATTTGGATGTCGTTTGTGTGACAGAGACCAAGCGAAAGGGCAATGACACGACCGATTTGCCGGGCAGTCGGGTCGCTTTCTGGGTCGGCGTACCAGAGAGCGAGCGGGGCTGTCAAGGTGTAGGTGTTATTGTCCTCTCGATTGGTTAGTGCAGCGGTTGAATACAAGACGATCAACCCGAGACTGCTTTGGGTTCGCTTCAAGCTGGGGTTAACAAGAGTATTCTTGTTAGTGGCGTATGCGCCAGTATCCACAGCTCTATTAAGCGAACTCGAGGAGTTTTGGGAGAGTGTCAGGGATGTTCTAGGTAGCTTTAGAGGGAATGAAAAATTAATAATATGTGGCGATTTGAATCGGAACTGCGCGAAGCGGTTACGAGGGAGGGGGTGGGAGTGGTCAGTATGATGACAAGAAAATAAATGAGACTGGAAAGCTTATATTGGAAATTTGCAAGAAAAGGAATTTGTTTGTGGCAAACACGACGTTTGAACACAAATAAATTCACATGTATACGTGGGAGCGAGCGGAAGGGAAAAGTATGATTGATTTATTCCTAGTGGATCAGCGTATTCGAAGCCAAGTTATAGACACGCGAGTGTTTAGTGGTTCTGAGCTGGGAACAGACCATTATCTAGTCGTTGCTAGAATAAGGGGTCTGTTTGCAGGTTGGCGCAACTACACAAGGTCCAAACTTGGAGTCGAATTATCGTATAAGAAACTAGAAGCTTCAAGATCCACCGATTAGAGAGGAATATCAAGAAAGAGTTTCCAAGAAGCTAGACAGCAGCGAATCTGGAAATGAAAGTATTGGAATATGCTGGTAGAACCTTAGCGATTGCATGAAAGAAGCAGCAATAGAGGTATGTGGTAAAGGGAAAGAAGGAAGGCTTTACCAAAAACCGCGACGAATGGTGGGATGATGAAGTGGAAACTGCTATAAAAAGAAAAAAGAAAGCATGGCAGGATTATAAAGCCTCAGCTAAGGATAAAAGTATGAGAGAAATTAAAAAGAAACAGTATAAGCTACAAAATCACCAAACGAAAGTACTCAT
>JAATLQ010033066.1:0-16467 GCA_013421005.1 Heliconius erato x Heliconius himera | reverse complement strand
CGCACACAGCAGGGTAGGCAGAGGGAACTTAGTGTTAAGACACTCCGTTCCCCACTTTCTGCCGAATTCTGGAGGCATTGCGTGTTGAGGGGCAGAACTCAACGCCGCGCTTAACCTCGACACCAGAGCGAAGAAATGGAAATATAAATTTAAGTAAATATTTCATCTCCTCGAGTGGGGATCGAACCCACAACCAGTCGATTTTGCAGTCACACCTCGTGCCGCTGCGCCACGACTGGTCTCATGATGACTGGTGTTGATTTTTTTTTTTAATATCTATTATTTTGTTTTAATTTGACTTTTTAAAAATTAAACCGTTTAGGATATGACGCAAATACCACAGACAATATACAAAGCCGCTAACTCCACCAGCCACAGATAATATATTTGTACAATCAATACACATAATTCAGTACATGATTTTTCCACGAAAGCGTGGACGGCGGTACTGAGTAAAAGAAATAGGGCCATCGGCGCATCAAACGATGTCATATACAGAATATAAAATTAAAATGATTGCTTTATTAGTTCTGTCAGAGTTATTTAAATTGTTTTTGTTTATGCGTGCATTGTTATGCATAGTGATAAGTTCACTGCACGCGGCTAATGACTAAAGTTGTCGATAGGAGAATTATTGATTTGGACTTAGTGATCTTTTTGAAAGAATGTTTTTATAAAAATCAGCTTCACGCTGTATCCCGCACACAGCAGGGTAGGCAGAGGGAACCTAGTGTTAAGAGGTTTCCCACTTTCTGCCAAATTCTGGAGGTATTGCGTGTTGAGTGGCAGAACTCAACGCCGCGCTTCATCATCATCATCATCTCCTCGAGTGGGGATCGAACCCACAACCAGTCGGTTTTACATTCACACATCGTGCCGCTGCGACACCACTGGCCTCATCTTTTTGAAAAATACTTTTCATATTAAAATTTTGTTTAAGAGTTTAGGTATCGTTAAGTTAAATTCTTCTAAACTCCGAGCGTGCCAATTGAACACGATTTCATCAGCGATGTCATGTTGAATGGAAAAAACGTGAACGAGTTTCGTGAAAAATATTTCACTGAAATTTGTGGACGAAAATTGATTTTTATTTAAAAAGGAAAGCAATTAGAAAGTTAACTTATATTTCAACAATAGGTTTCTATTGATTACACTTTACAAATAAAAAAAATATATTTATATTTTTTCCAAAGACAAAATCCGATAAACTAAATTAACATTACCAGCACACTCGCGCATTAGGGACGAATCCAACGACGAATCATTTATCAAAATCAATTTACTCGTTTGACATTTACAATGGAACAAAGTCACGCATGTACATACATACGTGCTAAAAACATAACCCCCTTAAGGGCTTTGCCGCAGTCGGGTAAAAAAGTCATCATCAAACATCCAAAATAATAGCTTAGTAAGTTTAATGTCTAAAATAAGCATTACCGGTATATTTCTCACCGTACCGCCATATCAATTCATAAATTTATAGATAGCAACACTGGAATATAATATTTGCTCGTATCTTCTTTTAGCCTCACACTGTCTCCGGCAAATAGCAAAGTAGGCAGGGGTAACTTGACGCTCCATTTCCAATTAACACACTTCCGCTCCCCACTTTCTGCCGAATTCTTGATGTTTTGCGTGTTGAGTCGCGGAACTCAACAAAACGTTTTGCCTGGTTGTCAGAGCGAGAAGACGAAAACGTAAATATTTCATTCCCCTGAATGGAAATCGAATCCACAACTGTCGCTTTTACAGGTATACGCTTATGCCCATGTATTACGAATCAGCGGCCTCGACATAATAATGTATACTCGAATAACTTTTTTTTTTTGATGTTTTTGTTTGTATTACCCATATTATTATGATTCAGACTCTTCCGTTACTTTGTGATTGACAGACAACTTACAGACGAAACTGGGCTGGACTATTTGGCATGAAAATAGGTTATGGAGTGTCGGAGAGCCAGTGCTCTCCGATATATCAGTATATAGGAATTCTCGGAGTTCTTATTTGTTCTTGGTGTTCAGCTTCACGCTGTATTCCGCGTGTTGCAGGATAGGCAGAGGGAGTCTAGTGTTAAAATTGAATATTACATTTCTTCGAGTAGGAATCGAAGCCACAACCTGTTACGTTTACAGTCACACGTTTGTGCCTCTGAAGAAACATAATCCAATAGGAACGAGAAAAAACAGGATTTAATCTTTTGTCTTAAAGTTTGATTGGAGGAAGTTTATTATGAAATGGCAATTTCTACAACAACTTTAAATATTACAATTCTATTAACATAATTTTTATTAATTCTATTATCACACCAGTCACGTGTCGATGGCGCCACAGTTTACAAAAATGTCATTGAAATTACCAGAAAAAACCAAATCCGGCGGATTTATTGAAAAAATGTAAAACAATAAGGGGTTTCCAAAAAAAATAACCGGCGCCATCCCACAAAAAACATATATTTTATTATAATAGTTATTGGTGTCACGATCTATGTAATTATTTAAAATGCATAATAATTTGTAATGTGTAATTCATTTTTTTTGTTGAGACCATCGTGGCACAGTGGCACAAGCGTGTGACTGTAAACGCTACTGTTGTGGGCTCGATTCCCACTCGGCAGAATGAATTGTTTAATATTTTCATTTTCATACTCTGGTAACAAAGTAAAAGCGCGGTGTTGAGTTCCGCATCTCAACAAATGTAAGTTTATAATGATTTTTTCTATGAAATTTTCACTGTTCGTATTTTCCTTTATTTGTATTGTAAGCTGAAGTGGGCGACGCCGCGTGTATTACTCTAGAATAATATAAATTTGCAGAGTTTGTTTGGTTGAAGCTCAGGAACTATTGGCTCGAAATGTATTTTTTTTTAACACAAAAAAATTACCATTAATCAAGAACAGCTTGTAGGCCATGTTACATCACGTCACATTGAAATCATATCTTACTTAGTTATATAGTCGCGGGCGAAGTCGCTGATAAAAGTTAGTGGATAAATATGGGTCGGATAAAGGTACTCATTATTTAATATTCCATTGGATTACAACTTACACTATACAATACTATGCATATCACGTAAACGATGACACAATTGATAGAGAACGTGCCACAATAACTTAAACTTTGACATATTTATACGATTCCACATTTTGATGGTAGGTGGTCGAGAGATGTGCCTAATAAATATTCAAATAAACTTTATAAAACAATATTAGAAATTTATTTTATATAAGAACCTTTAGGTAGGTATACATTATTTTCATTTAAAATACAATCGTACTCGGAACAAAACGCGGCGTTGAATTCCGCCGCTCAACACGCGATGTCCTCAGCTTTCGGCGAAATGAGAAGAAGCGAAATGTCTTAATGGGAACAGAATGTTTTAACACTAGTTTCTCAGGTTCCCTCTGCCTATCCTTTTATGTGCGGGATACAGCGTGAAGCTAAAAAAAAGAATACAATAGTTGCTATGTTTTCACTAGTCTTCTTTCTTGACTTCTATGAGTGATTCCCTTACATTTTTTTCAGTAGTCTTCAGATAGCGACAGATACTTTAATAAAGGGATGAAATTTTTATAAATGAAATTAAATAAAAATTAAATATTACAAATAAATAAACGTCCACGTCGGTAGTCCCGGTCCCGGCGGGATGCTTGTCAGAATCGCGGGGGAAGCCGACAGCGGCATGAATTTTATGCATCGGCTGTTTTCTTTATGCAATAGTGATGTTCTTTTATGCTGATATTTAAAAATATATATTATATATATTTGGTATTTTAAAAATCGAATACTTCTTATATAGGAGTATAAATTCTAGAAATGTTAATATTAATGAAATATTAGTTATAAATACATGTTTACTGTCATCATCTGTCTTATTTTCATATGGAAGTTCATTTTATTATCTGTCAATATTGTGTCGCAAGGGTCTAGGGAAGAATGAAAAATTCCTTTGTATTTCTACATTAATCGATTGATTCCTACTGGCGCGCGAATCCGCGAAAAGGTTCCTTCACGATAAAAAATATGAACGACAAAAGCACAAAAAAAAACCTTCAACTAGCACAAAAGAAAAAGACACTTTGCACTCTGCTTTCCGCCCAAATTCGAGTCATGGTTGTTCAGTGATTTGTGTGCTACACGAAGTGTGATTGTAAAACCGACTGGTTATGGGCTCGATCCCCACTCGAGGAGATGAAATATTTACTTCTTCTTCTTCTGTTCTGGAAGGTTCTTCGCTCTGGTATCGAGGTTAAGCGCAGCGTTGAGTTCTGCCACTCTACACAAAATGCCTCCAGAATTCAGCAGTAAGTGGGGAACGCAGTGTCTTAACACTTGGTTCACTCTGCCTATCCTGTTGTGTGCGGGATACAGCGTGAAGCTGATTTTTTATTTTTTTAAAAACAAAGTAGCGCGAATTCAAATCCCACTACGTTCAAATGTTTAAAGTGTGGAAGATTCTAGTTCTTACAATTTTGTTGTTTGCTTAAATTATTTTGGCTTGTTTTCCTTTTTAATTTGCCTAAAAGTTTTCTATTAAACGTGTTTTTTAAAGTATTTTTAAGCAGATTAAAATATAGTATACAAATACCAAACGCTCTAGACTAATTCTTATTTTTTAGGGTTTCGTACCTTTACAGCCTTTATCTCAGTAATGCTTGAGATATCGAATTGAAATTCAAACCATATACTCAGATCTACGATCACTTGATTTCCTGAAAAAAATCGTATTTCTATTCTTCACTTAAAAAAAATATGGCCGTGTTTCGACACTATAAATTTCGGTTGACCTAGAATTATGATATTTGGCGGCTAGCATCTACAGGTAGTACTAGTTCAGGAAAAAACAAAGAAAATATACATTTGTGGTTAAATCTTCAAAATCGTACCCTTTAAATTTGGTACTAAAGCTGACATATCAGATGAAAGGGTTTTGGCTAAGCTAAGCTTGAATTAAGGAAAAAGCTCGATATCTCCAACTTTTGTATAGAACCCTCGGTCAGCGAGCACAACTCGCGCTTGTCCAGTTTTTTTTGTAATAGGAGACAAAACTGCTGAATGATTATTTTATTACGTCAGCTACATCCATTATTTAATAAAAACATGAATCAATGTTACCTACATCAATAAGAAGAATAATTAATAATGATGTGAATAAGAGCACTAATAAAAATAAAATATCCCTCGTATGTGTCAAAGTTACCCAGATTTACTGTATAAATATAATTCAATATTAAAATATCGATACCGTCCCATCGCTAACGGCCTTCCCTTTCGAGTGGCGCATTCGGATATAGCATAACAATAATATGACACGAAAATGTATTTAGCACGCTATCGCGATCTGACGTGGCAGTATATTATTATTGTTAAATTGCTAACATTTATATTTTTGGATTTACGTAAAAAAATCCTAAATTAATAGTTGGCAAACGAGGCGAAGTGGCACAGCGTCTGATCGTCAATACGATGGCTGTGGGTTCGATTTCCTTTCGGGGGAACGAATTATTTTCTCTCCTTGGTACTTTATGGAAAGTAGGCAACAAATTGTCTTAATACCAGATGCTTTGATACGTGAACAGACCCGCTGTTTTACTAAGTAATTAAAATTGCTGTCTAGCTCTAAACATAGAATTATTCATTCTTTATAGCTATCCTAAATAAATAGTCACCTCGCGACTATTCATATGATTTTTCTATATTTTAACAATATGGCGACTGGTGGTCGATATAGTGAATTTTGATTACTGCCATCCATCTAACTACAGGCCTATTGCTATCACCTCCCTGCTCTCAAAAGTCATGGAGAGCATTATCAATAGCCAGCTCTTGGTTTATCTAGAGGATCACCGATTGATTAATGACCGACAATATGGGCTTCCGCCATGGTCGCTCAACCGGTGATCTTCTAGATTACCTTACCCATCGCTGGGCTGCGGCTATTGAAAGCAAGGGAGAGAGCCTGGCAGTTAGTTTGGACATGGCGAAGGCCTTTGATCGAGTGTGGCATGAGGCGCTCCTGGCTAAACTTCCATCCTATGGGCTTCCCGAGAATTTATGCAAGTGGATCGCCAGCTTTCTCACTGGGCGCAGCATCTAGGTCGCTGTCGACGGTTTTTGCTCTAAACATATGCCCGTGAACGCTGGCGTTCCCCAAGGCTGCGTGCTGTCCCCTACGCTGTTTCTTCTGCATATCAATGACATGTTAGAGGATTCTAGCATTCATTGCTATGCAGATGATAGCACGGTGGACGCTGTTTACTCCGGCCGAGCAAGTCTTTCTCGGGAAAACGCCGAACAGTGTCGAAATAAACTTGTGTCTTCCGTTGAGGCATCCCTCAACAATGTCTCCTCATGGGGTGAAAGGAATCTAGTTCAGTTTAACCCCCTGAAGACACAAGTTTGCGCGTTAACCACAAAAAATCCCATTTATCGTATCACCAGTCTTTCAGAACATTCCCCTTACAGCCGCGCCCAGTATCAGTATATTGGGCCTCAATGTTTCGAGTGACTGCCAGTATCGCGATCATTTGGAAAGCAAGGCCAAGTTGGCCTCGAAGAAACTGGGGGTCATATCAACAGAGCGAGACGGTACTTCACGCCAAAACACCGTTTGGCCCTATATAGGGCCCAGGTTCAGCCTCATATGGAGTACTGTTCTCATCTCTGGGCTGGTGCACCCCAGTATCAGCTTGAACCATTTGATCGCATACAACGTAGAACCATTCGAGTCATTGGGGACTCAATAATCTGTGAAAGGATTGATACTTTGGCTTTGCGTAGAGACGTTTCCTCGCTGTGCGTTCTCTATCGCATTTATCATGGGGAGTGTTCTGAAGAACTGTTTGACCTGTTACCTGCCGCCGAATTTTCTAACCGCACAGTACGCCATAAGCTGAAATATCATCCACACCACCTGGATACATGACAATCCACTACTGTGCGGTTTCGTAGGAACTTCCTTCCACGCACCACGGAACTGTGGAATGGCCTACCCGCGGCAGTGTTTCCAGGTCGATATGACATGGGTACCTTCAAAAAGCGCGTCTATCTACACCTTAAAGGCCGGCAACGCACCTGTAGCTCCTCTGGTGTTGCACGGGGCCGTGGGCGGCGGTAATCACTTACCATCAGGTGACCCGAACGCTCGTTTGCCTTGTCCTTTTCCATAAAAAAAAAAAAAAAAAAAAAAAAAAAACTGCCATGTGTTTAGTCTGTTTAGTAACATTCTCAAGGTCACAAATCGATTGAGGTAAGAATCATCAAAATTGGCCAAAGTGTTTGGTCTCTACACCATAGGAACATTATACGTCATACATACAAACATACAAGGATTGATAAACAAGTTACCCTCCTTTGGGTAGAAAATCGGGTAAACAAAAATCCACTATAAAATCAAACCCACTACTACCGCACAAAAAGCTAAAAATTACACCCCAAATGGCTGTCAAACATATACACAGCTACATATCAGTAACTAAAAATAATTTTCACAAGCAAAACTGGCAAGCGTTCACTCCAATTGACTGACAATAGGCCATTGTGAGGGACAATTAAAACCATCGCGCCCTAAAACTGACATGGCCACGCCTCTTAGTGTCACTTTTGTTATTATAAACATTATTGTGTGATTGTCGTAGCGGAGTAGCACAGCGTGTGACTGTAAGCGCGACGGTTGTCAATTCGATTCCCACTTGGGGGAATGATTATTATTTGTTTTCATTTTCTCGCTGTGGTTCACAAAACAAAGCGCGGCGTTGAGTTCCGCTATGCATCTCTTTAAAAAATCCCGAAAATTCTGCGGATAGTGGCGAACCGAGTTTTAACTCTAGATTTCCTCTACGTGGTCTATACTATAGGTATGCGGGATAGGCAGATGCGGTGTAAATATTACAAATATGTAATTGTATCGTTTTTTTTGTTTTCTTTCGGCATCTTTTTTGTAGCAAGCAGAAAAACCTAGTGTTCAAACACTCCGTTCTTCACTTTTTGCTCAAATGTAAGATAATCTAAAGAAATTTTGAGGTACGTCGTAATTTGAACTTTGAACTGTTCTTCCTATTTTTTAAACTACTCATTCCTTCTATTCTTACGCCCATGCATACTTTACGTACTCCACTTTATCGCAGGTTCAGGCTGTGTCCCACATACAGCAAGGTTAAAACGCTCCGTTCTCCGCTTTCCTTTCGAATTCGAGATCTTTAATTTCAATGGTGTAGCACAACTCCGTAATTTATTTTACCAGAGTACCAAAGCCATAACCTTTAAGTGTAGACTCAGATGCTGTGAAAATGGCTTTCGTTTTTTCGAAAATAATTTAGGCATCTCATGTTAGACCTTCTTCCTTACATCAGAGAAGAAATGTCTTAAAGCTAGGTACGCAGAGAGGACGTAGCCTTAAGATATTCCTTCTCTGATATTTTTAAGTAAAAGTTTTTTCAGGTTCGTTTTTAAAATTAATTAAATAGTATTAACTCTTGAGTAGGAGCCAGGTTACTCTGAAATGGGAACAGACAAACTGGGCCCCCACTAATCATTCTTACGCCCATGGGTATGTAGAATATCCGTTGGTGCATACATTGGTACCTACACGTTGATTTAGTGTAACATTAGATAATTTATACATGATATATCCGAGTCTATCTTGCAAACAAGCCAAGACAAAGTGTCTTAATGGTAACGGAGTGTCTAAGCACTAGGTTGCCTGATTCCCTCTACCTACCCTGCTATATACTAATACTGCGTATAGAAAAAAACTTATCCTATGATTACAGATACATAGTCACCCTAGTGCGAAGTGGGCGTGACCGAAATCTATTAAAGCGATAAAAGCGTAGAATCAAAATGTATAACCGAATATAATCTCTAATACTACATCTATAGAGATAAGTAATTTTGCGAAAAATCGCTTTGCAACGTATTTTGAGCTTTAAGATTAATTAATTAAAGTTCTTTATTATATCAATCTGATTTGAAGTTTTAAATAACCTTTTTTAATGGAATTTGCACTTTATTTTAAACTAATAAGGTTTATTATCTCACTTTGAGGTTATATCAACAATGAGATTGCCCTTTGACATTCGCTGAATGGAATTGAAAGATGGCCGATTTATTGTTTGTTATAAAAGGTAGGGTGGATATGTTGGCGTCTTATAAAATAACTGTTTTTAATAGAATAATTTTGATGTTAGTTTTTTTAAGCTTCACGCTGTATCCCGCTCACAGCAGGGGACTTAGAAATATTTAATTTTTGCATTTTATTCGCTCTGGTGTAGAGTTTCGAATGAGAATGAGAAATGAGAATGCCTCCAGAATTCTGGGGAAAATGGAGACCGGAGTCGTAATGTTAGTTAAGTAAAAGTAAAAATTTTAAGTAAATCATGGAACCTAGTGCTTAGAATACAATATCTATAATTATAACTCTACATGTTTTATTGTTCTTTATAGTAAATAGTTGTATTAAAAAAGTTATTAAGCTGATTAAATATAATGTAGTTCTTGGAAACGTCACTTAAATAGTATATCTCGAGCAATAATGATGGAACAAAAATAATAGTAAAAAATAATAAGTTAAATAATAGTAATAACTAACAATTATTAATATTTTTTGATTGTTCGTTGTAATGACGGCTTCAAGCTTTGAACAACAGATTTTATTTTTTTAAAGACTGTATCGGCTGGTTTAAAATGCGGTATTGGTATACGATCCGCCACATAGATATGATTTCTCGTCCAAAATGCTAAAACTGTAAAATATGTACCGAAATTGATTTGCATTTTTGTTCTATTGATGTGTTTTGTATTTTCGGAATATAGTTTTATAAATGTAAACAATTTTAATATGAAACAGTTCACATTACTCGTAAGTTTGAATAGACGTCGTCAAACAATATCTATTCTTTTTGTTTTAAAATGATAAATATTTTGACCAATTTTGGGATTCAATATCGTTATCGTTAATTAAAAAAGATAGAAACGTTGCCTAACGTACCATATGATACAGGACAATAACCAAACATATTTTTTTTATTAATATATATAAATGTAGAAATTATTTGATTGTAAGTTTTGTAGAAGAAAAACTCGGCGTTGAGTAGGTACGCAACATTCGGCGGAAAGTGAGAAACGAAAGTTACTTAATGGGGACAGAATGTCTTAATACTAAGTTCGCAGGTTCTCTCTGCCTACTCCGCTATATGTAGAGAAGCTAAAGAAACAAGAAATTTATTAAAATTTCAGCAATAAGTAATAACTTATACATAAACATGAACAAAACTTCACCACAGCAAAGAAACAGAGCATCCTTACTACACCACCCCCAAAAATACATTACGCTATTCATAATCCTCACATTAAAATAACAAATAAAACACAATTATCACAGCACTAAAGCTACAATAAGACAATTCATTATAACAAATCCGAGCAAATCCCGGGCGTGAGCCTAGTGCAGGACAGATGTGTATAATAGTCGCACAAATCGGTAGGCGTGGTTGTACACACGATAAATTGACGTATATTTTTTCTATACGTCTATACGACGCACTACCACTGTTATTACTTATTGTCCAGATGTTCTTTTGACTTTTGAACTGAGTATAAATTGTTGTTAAAAATTTAATTGATTGATACGATGGTTGTTGATTTGAATCCAAGTTGAGGGAATTCTTGCTTGTAATCGATTTAAAAGAATATATCGTTATCAGTTTGTCATGTACCTATGTATGTACAATTAAAATCTCACTATGGTGATATATTAATAAATTTGTTTAAGTATATATTATTATAATGGAGGAATATAGGTAAAGCGACCTTGTCAAATCGATTTAGTTTATAATTGTATAAAAACATATCTTTATGTAAGGACTTCTATAGAGTACATAAAGTTAATTAATTAACTTACTACAGCAATTACCCACCATTCTATTTCTTCAAAGAGACGGTGTTCGACGTTGCTCTGACTGGTTAGTGTATGATATAGTAAATAATTGGGTGGGAATTGGAAAAAGGAATGATTTTATGCTAGGTTCCCTCTGCCTACCGTGCTAAATGAGGGAAATACCGTGATAGAAAAAAAATCTTCCAAGGACCGTCAACAGGCAGCTGGGTCCCCGTTAGCCATTTTATCATTAGTGATTGACATATGAGTAATTATTTGTAATGCATTTTTATATTAAGTAATATAATTCAAATTTACATTACATTAAGAATATTGTAACTAGACCTTTGTATTGTTACCAGAGCGTGAAATAAGTAATTCTCACTCGGGGAATCGAACCCACAACTATCGCATTTACAGTTTAGTCAAGATTTGTGTCTGTTTTGCGTGAATAGTATCAGATACTCTTACCGCGACCTTCATTGTATTAAACTGAGGTAAAATAATTTTACCCGAAACTAACATTTCACATCAAGAACGTGAAAAAAATCTGAGAACTTAATTGATTAATTTAAAACTTATTATTCTTTAAAATAGCACAAAATAATAAAAAAAAACATATATAATCACACAATCTTTAATAATAATATACAACTAAATTTAGGCATTGTCTTACTAAATACTAATAATAATACAGTTTACAAATTAGCTGTGTCGGCCATTTTGAAAGCGCGACATCAGCCGCGCGTCATATATAGTGTTGCCCAACGATATTGATTCTTGTCGATTATCGATTTTCGTCGCCGAAAGAAAAGCTGATGTTTGCGATTGTAACAAACTTCCAGATAATGGTTGAGTTCTGTCTAATCGATATTGTAAATTCTGTTTTTCCATCTGATGGTGTTGTGTTCGTACTGCAAATCGATTTACGTGTACAGGGATGGGCACTACAATTTTAGTTCCAGTTGTTTTGCTGCTATGGCTGCCTGATGCTAGTCCAGCTTTGACTCGTTTCCATTTAGCACGACGGTTTTGGAACCAAATTTTTACCTGTAACAATAAAAATATATTTTTTTAATCTTAGCAGGTGTTGTGTTTTTAATGTTAACAGCATTCTAATTTGGGGTAATGCAGCCGGTATTAAATCCATTTTACGTGTCTTGCAAAAGCGAGAAGCACTTTTGCAAGACACGCAATTTATAACTTAGGCGCTAAAAATTCGTTACGGCAAAAATTTAAACAAATTAATATATTGACAATTGCATCTCAATACATTTTTGAAAATGTTATGTACGTTAAGAAGAATATTAAAGATTTTGCCAAAATTGGTGCACATAATATCAATACTAGAAATAGGAATAAACTTATTGCACCTGTAACCCGATTACATCGAGTCCAATTCTTTTATGGGATATTGTGTACGCTTTTACAATAGAATCCTAGAAAACGTCCGAAAATGTGCTATATCACAATTTTAAAGAGTTGTGAAAAGATTTTGTGTGTTACCAAATTAATGATTATATAAATAAAAACACGTTTTGGCACTAGTCTGTTTTAAAATATCATGAAGAAATGAAATCAGAAAATGTTAAAATGTGTTATATATAATTGATTTAAAAAAAAGCCCCGCCTCGTTTCTTGCGACGGTTCTTCTCAGGTCTTTTGGGTTCAATTTCTGATGTATGGAATGATAGTTACATTTCTTAATTTATATTTTTTATAATTTTGTGTTATATTTGTCCGTTCTGGTAATTCCACGGACATTCAATTTTGTCCCATGGAATGCCAAATTATATAAATGCACAATAAGAAATATGGGCAAAGTTAAAAAATTATTCCATCTAACAACTTAAGCGCACAATACTGTAAAACATACGTCGCGTGGAAAATGTACCTTTTAAAGACACTTGTCTATTTTTATCAATGTTTCGTCACTATCAGATAATGTAGTATCCTCTTAGTAGAAATATGGCTGGAGGGATTGATGTAAAATCACTACAATATTATAATAAAAAATAAATAAATAAAATCCGATGATGGGCACTTCTTAAAAGGTAAATTTTCCACTCGACGTATAGTTTACAGTACTGTGTGGCGTACCACAAACGTACTTCGTATGCATAGACGACTATATTCCTAATTTATTCCTTAACTAACAAATTCTTGAGTTTATCCATTAAAAGCAAACAAGAACCACTTTGCTCTTTACATTATTTGCGTAAATAAAGACGTAACATTTGATGTGTTTAGTGTTGTGTATGGAAGGTAAAAGTCCAATGAGTATTTGAATCGATTCCAAAAACTTATTTTCTAATAGAAAGCTCCTATTCGTATTCTCTGATTTATACAAATGCTATAAATTACTCTACAGCCTTTACTGAATAATTGAGTTCCTCTTGATGAATTTTAATTTATTTATGTAGTTCATTAGATTTCCTGAGCAAAATTTTAAAAATTTTACTTAAGTAAAATGTTTTTATCTTATTTTTTTGTAATAAGCGCTAAATAAGTGTCAAATAATCATTATAAATAAAAATAATGACTAGTGAACGAGTTTTATAATAAAATAATGTTGATGGGACTTAAAAATAAAATCAGTTAATACAAAGAAGGTATTATTGGCAAATTAACCTCGTCTCAGTTCAAGTAAAATGCAGTAAACAAAATACTTTAACAAAGAATTTTCTTGGGTTTATGTATTATGAGAAAAAAAATTTTAAACTATTGAATTTATGAGACGTTGCGTGTTGACTGGTAGATCCCAACGCCTCGTTTTGTCTACCAGAGAAAGAAATTGAGTGAAAGAAGTGCTTAAATATTCATTCCACTGAGCGGGGATTGACCCCATATTTACAGTCAGACATTGCCTCACTGCGCCACGACGAATTCAAAAATTGTTAAATCTTAAAAATATTCAGTCACATTAACTAAAAAATGATGAAATGAGCTTAAAGTGGAAAATAGAATTTAACATTGGTTTGGTTTGGTTTCTTTTAATATGGCGTTCCGAGAGAATTTAACATTAAGACATCTAATATTTGTAAATCAAAAAAATAATATAACTACCTGTACTTCACTCAATTTCAACGCAGACGCTATTTGTGACCTCTCTGTGAGACTCAAATATTTTTTTGCGTGGAACTCTCGCTCCAACTCCAGTAGTTGCTCTGATGTGAACGCAGTTCTTCTTCTCCTCGCTTTATTTTCTCTCGGTGTGTCTGTGTCCTCTTGGTCTGCTTCAGATTCGTTACCTGTCAATAAATTACTTGAGTTAGTATTCTTTAAAGAATATTTTTAATCGATAGTTTAAGTACAACGAGTTTGGTTATATTTATTACCCACATACGCCACGTAATTGATTAGCAAAATATGGATAATAAATAAATAATAGTTTATTAAGCAAGTTTCTTACAAAATCCACTAGTGATTGGAGCTTTTTAAGCAATAATAGCAAATAGAGCGCATAAAGACGATATGTACATAACAAATATCGGAATACTTATAGTGGTACAGAAAATATGCCTATTATGCAATAAGTGTAGCCGTAACACTGAGTTTAGATATTCTACTTACAACAAAATATCTATTAGTACCAATATAAAACATTTTTCATAAATAAATTTTTACTTGGAAGCGGTATTAGAAAGTAAAGAACGAAGTGCCAACTTGTCAATAGATATTATTTGTTTTCCCAGCAATATGTGAAGATGCGAAAAGTATAATTATATTACAATTCCTTGTGTATATTTCACGAGAGTTTCTGCATCGAATAATAATTAAATAAAAGCCATTTATTAAAAGGATAAGATCTTTCGACATTTTTAAAGCTTTACAGAAAAGTTGTCGACAATTTCGACGTTTTGACATTGACGTATCCGGAAAATGGAGTTTGTTATTTAAGCTCTCGTCATGCATATCAAAGTTTCGATCTCAATATTTTAAAATTTGTAAACGTAAAGTGAACTTGTAAGATAAAATATATTTTTTTGTTTGGAGTATTCTAATAATTATTATAAAGTGGCAAAAGATTTTTTTTATTTTTACGGATCTTTCATATTTGGTGTTTATATACATATATTTGTATCGCCTATTCTTTAAATTATTTTTGACACATGTTTAGGCAAAAATATAAAAGTAACTAATCTGATTTTTGGAATTGCCAATTAATAATTAAACAAAAGGAAGCTAGATTCATTCTCTTCATAATATTAGTGAATTCGTAAATTGATTACTTTAGATAGAAAAGGTCGTCAAACTGCGTTGTCAGAGATGAAGCCATCAAATGAACGATAAAAAACGCTGCTGAATCAGCGCCACGCCTTGGCGATGTTTCGGACGCGATTGGTCTTCATGCTGACACTGATAACGTTTGATTTGATTGGATTTTTTTTATACTATTAACCATAATTTATCTTGGGTTTTATTTAAGTATTTTTATTTTTGTATTAATTTTTTTACACCTTTGGTAATATAATTATGATATAATTGAGATTATTAGCTCAGTATCAGACTGTAAACGCGATAGTCGTGGTTTTGATCTAAGCTCGGGAGGATTTATATTTTTTATTTTGTCACTCTGGCCAGTTAACTTTCTGCAATCAACTTAAAAATAATATTTAGAAGATCCACTGAGTTAAACCAAGTACATTATATATTAAACCGTTAGCTTACAAAGCTTTACAAATAATCCTAGTCATGATCACGCTCTTTTACAATCCTTAACACCCTAGCATAATATTCCCGTGGGGTGAATACGTATCAATATAAACACTTAAAAGAAAATCCTGTTGAAACACATTAACATCAATCCATTTGTTTTACCATTATCACGAACAAATATAGAAAAATATAGGAAAACATAATTTAAATATTTTTTTATTGTTTTATACAACATTTTGGCTCATCAATCATAATATGCCTATTGTCAACTTAACAAGTAAAATAATAATCCGACTATTTATACATCGCGTTACAACTGTGGTGTTGGTTCCTCTACTCAATTGTGGTGGAGGTTCAAGCCTTGTGAGATGGATACTGTGACCAATCCGTACGCGTACCTAACGCGATAAAAAAAAAAATTACATACATATATAGAATAATAAACAACTTAATACAAAGTTAAAAGTAAAATTTTAGACTGTCCAATGTCGGGTACATTTAACTATCTGAGGTTACGGAAACATTGTATTTCAATAAGTTTATTCTATTAGAAATAGCAGGTAAGTACATAAAAAAACCAGCTTCACGCTGTATCCCGCACACAGCAGGAAAGGCAAAGGAAAACTATTGTGAAGACACTCTGTTTTCTACTTTTCGCCGGAGGATTCTGGAGGTATTGCGTGTGGATGTGCCAGTGGCGTAGCGAGCTTAACTTGCGCCCGGGGCAAAATTTTTTTTAGCGCCCCCCAGGTGAAAATCTTATAAGTTCATCTCTATAATAAGTAAAAATACTTGGCTGTACATTTATTAATTTTGACTTAAATGGATATAGGGACACTTAAAAAGAATAATAGAAATCAAAAATATTTTGTTTTATTTTGTGTCTGTCTGTCTGTCTTTCTGTCTGTCTGTCTGTCTGTCGATATGTAT
>JAATLQ010033065.1:0-16467 GCA_013421005.1 Heliconius erato x Heliconius himera | reverse complement strand
AGGAATAGAACAATGTCTGAACGGGAGCCTATTAGTGGATCCAGCCGTGATTACGGAGCTACGGCTGCTCCTCCCACAGTAGCTTTCGCCGACTTCAGTCCAACGGAACTTTACAACTTGAGCGAAGGAATTGCGGATAATATCAATACAATAAATAATGGATTACGAGCATTGCAAAAGACAATGAAACAGATTGGTGGACCTAATGATAGTGTGCAGCTAAGAGATAAAATGTAAGTATTTTTTTTTATTTCTAGTAAAAACCTATTTACCTAATCCACCCCTGTATAAAAAACTCTGTGGCAATATTTTACCTCAATATCTAATATTGTAAAAAGAAGGAGGTGCTGGAAAAAAGTATGTTTTCCTCCCTAAGTGGGCATCGAAACCACAACCATTACTTTCACATTCAGAATTTGTCTTTCTATGCCACAGTGTACTCAAATTTAATAGTAACATTTAACAAAAAATAAATAAGGTTGTATAATACTATAATTGGATTATTTATTGTCATTATAATGACATGTCCTTGACTCATACTTCCTGGTGTATCAATAACTGTAGATACTGATGTGACTAAACCATTTTTTTATTTAAATACTATTTTATAGACTTTGGAACTAAAAATAGATTATATTAAAGCTTAATATAAAAAGTTAATGGTTAATAAAAGCAATAAGATACAAAAGACATCAAGTTGGTAGCTAAGAATCAAAATATTTTAAAACTATAAAATGAAATAAATGCATATCATGTCTGCATTAATTATAAAATATTACAATTCTAATGTTAGAAACATTAACATACTTTTATTAAATTAATTGATTTAAGACAATAAAAAAAATCTTGTGGGGAACAGAGTGTCTTAACACTAGGTTCCCTCTGCCTACCCTGTTGTGTGTGGGATATAGCATGAAGCTAATTTAATTTTTTTTTTTTTAAATCTTGTAATGGTAAAAGGTTTAATTTTGCTACCTTCCACATTGTTAATTTGCAGTTGACAATACAATAGTTTCATAGAATTTACTTAATGTTCTTGCTGAGTGTAATAGCAAAAAAAAATATTATTATTTTTTTAAACTGTTTTGTTAATTATTCGTTTTTTTTAAACTATATTCTAAGTATGTATTTTTTTTATATATATTTTTTTATTACTTTTAAACTACAATTTTATTCTTATCTTTTTCAGACATGATACTCAACAAAACGTTAACAGTTCTGTATCAGCGACCGCCCGTGATATACAAAGGCTTAGCGTAGTAGTGCGTAGGGGGGATAAACCGCAAAAATTACAAGTGGAACGGTTGACTCAAGCATTCAGAGATGCGTTAGCTAAATATTCTTTAACACAAAAGGTATCATTGTTTAATTTTTATTACTGTGTAATAATGTTTATTATTTGAAGGTGTCATAGCACAGCATCAGAGTGTAAACAGAACGGTTGTGAATTCAACTCTCACTCCTCACTCGGGGCAATATGTTATATTAATTTTCCTACTTTAGTAAAAAGAGGCTCCAGAATTCGGCAAAAAATGGGGAACGAAGTAACACTATGGTTCCCTCTGTCTACCCTGCTGTGTGCGGGATACGGCGTGAAGCCGATTTTATTAATAACCTGATTTGCAAACTTGAATTACAAAACTAGTGCTATGAAAGGAATGTCTTTATAGAAAGTTCCCTCTGCCTACCCTGCTATATGCGGAACGTGCTTAAAAGTAAAGAAAAAAATGGAAAATCAAAATAATTTCAGGAATTATCAGAGAAAATGGCTGCCCACATGCCAACACAGGGTCGGTCTAGGAATGATCCGGAAGCGTTGGAACGGCAAGCCATGGCTGATGACGAAGAAGCTTCCCTTTTAGCTAATCAACAGGCTCAGGTAATAAATATATAAGATGGTTTTTATTATTTTGTTTATTTTTCTTATTATATGACACTATATTTTACACAGGGTTTTCAGTGGAGTTAATGGGCAATTGTTGTTGATAGTATAAAGTTTAGAAATAAAATAAACATCAATTTACTTTTGGACGCCCTTACACGCGAAAAGTAGAGAGTGGAGTGTCTTTATAATTATTATATATATTTTTTTCAGCCTAGGGTAACAGGTTTCTGAGAGAGTGCCTTAACACTGTGTCCCCTCTATTACACTCTGCTTTATGCGGGATACAGCAAGAAGCTAAAAAAAGTTTATTAGCTACTTTATTAGCAACTTATCTATACAGCACGGTCGATAAGCTGTGGCCATAACACATGTTCGATCCTCATACAAGGGTATGAATTATTATTTATTAATATTATCATTTCTTCGCTCTGGCACCAAAGCAAAAGCCTTGAATTCCTCCACTCAACACTAATGCCACGAAAGATTTAGCAAAAAGGTGGTGGCAGAGTGTCTTAAGACTAGGTTTTATTTTATAATATATTAAACATTTCAGGCTCGTCTCGTCCAATTCGAAACGAGCATGCTATTAGAGAAAGAAGCCTATATGAATAAAATAGAAGCGGATGTATTAGATGTGAATCAAATTATGCAAGAATTGGCTGATATGGTCAGTGCTCAAGCGCAGAATGTTGGTAAGAATGATTTTACTTTTTTTTATATACCATTTCAAAATAATTTTAAATAAAACAATTTATTCTTTTTACATATTTAAACGCCTCTTAGGAAACCGTCCAAGCGCTCTGATCAACTAAGCCATACGTTCTCATCAAGCTACATCGAAAGACTTATACGCTTGTTACAGCTTATTTATGTTGCTAGCATCTCTGTAGGGAGAAAGATAGTTACTTAGAATTATCATTTGGCAAGAGAGAATACAATTTTTTTTTATTATTTTAGGAAACTTCACACTTAGGAAATAAAAATACTTATTAAGAAAACGTATAAAAATTAATAGCTGACAACTAGAGAGAAAGTCTGGACTGGAGTGTCTTAACACTAGGTTCCCTCTGACTACCCTACTGTATGCGGGACACAGCGTTAAAAAAAACTTTTATTTACATAAAAAAAAAACTTTTATTTATATAAAAAAAACTTTTATTTATATAAAAAAAAACTTTTATTTATATAAAAAAAAACCTTTATTTTTCTCCTTTCAGACACAGTAGAAAGTCACATAGAAGCTGCCGGTGCTAGTGTAGAAACGGGCGTCGACGAACTGGCGAAGGCGGCGGAGTACCAACGGCGGTACAGAAAGAAGATGTTCTTTTTCAGCCTCATAGGTATTATATTTGCCATTATATTAATTGTATGGATCGTCAAAGCCTTTAGATAAATTATTTAAAAAAAAAATATTTTGGAGTTTTGTAGTATGGTATAATATATTTTTTAACATATGAACTGCATATAACCGGAAGTGGAAAGTTTTACTGCAATTAACAATCGTATTTAAACGTACTTATTTAGAAAACTTTTCAGAAGGCGTGGGTTCGAGTCCCGCTACGTTCAAATTTTTATACGTTTTCTAAGTAAGTATTTTTCTTTCCTAAGTGTGGAATAACACTTTTAAAAATGTTACACATATTTTAACGATTATTTAATTAAAACATCATTAATTAAATGTTAATATTTAATTGTTAATTGCAATTGAAATGTGTACGACTCTGCCTATAAGATAGTATATTATTAATATATGAGAATGTACTATGCATTCTTATTATATAAATTGATTGTGTAATTTCATTACACGAACTCGATCAAGCTATAGGAAGATAGTGGTTTATTTAGATAATTTTAATATAGTGTAAACTCTGTATAATCACACTGAAGGGATTACGTATTTTATAGTGAAAATTTTAAAAAATATAAATATGTTATGAAATAAAATATTTTTTTTTCATATGTTTTGTACGTAAATTATTATACTTTTTTTAAGTTTAAAACAAAAGTTAGAGATGGAAGTTTCTTACTTTTTTCAATATGTCTGGCGATGTAGTATCAAAAATAAGCTAAACCATCAAAACTAAAGGAATTTGGATGCTTTATGGAATTCGACGTTAAACCGAAATATATGGAGTTTACACTGTATATCAGTACATATTGCTGTATAGGAATTGTTTATTCAAATATAATATTTTTTAATTGTTTAATGAAGTTATTACAAAAAAAGGTATATAATATTTAATAAGCACTTAATATATACGATTAGCTTTTATTAATATTATTATTTTTTATTTGATATCTAACTATATTATATGTATAATATGTATAATATTAAAGTTAAATAATATTCTAGAATTGTTTTTAGGGTTCCGTAATTTTTAAAGAAAAAAGGAACTTATAAGATCACTGTCTGTCTGTCTGTCTAGACCCTTTATCTCAGGAATGCTTAGAGATATCGAGTTGATATTCAAACCATAGCAACTCCGATCAACGCCCCCATGATTTCCTGATAAAAACATTTCTATATTTACTTAGAAAAAAGATATGGCCGTTTATATCGCTAAAAATACACACACTTCGACACTATAATCAAAATTCATAGGGTACTTCCGGTTTACCTAGAATTATAAAATTTGGCAGCTAGCATTTACAGGTAGTACTAGTTCAGGAAAAAATCTGTAAAACTTATATTTGTGGTTTAATCTCTAAAAAATGGAGGCAAAATTTGATATTAAAGCCGGTTCAAGTATCAGATGAAGGGGCTCTCGCTAAGCTAAGCTACATGTTACTACTAAGCTAAGTCAGAATTTCAGAAAAAGCTTGTCGGGTTCTTTTTTTAATATTTAATGATTTTTTAAGTGTTATTTTTTGACTTCTGGCATCTCTGTTACGTTTTAATTAAAATAAAGGGAAATCCCTTTGAATTTCTACTTAATGTTTATCTAAAAATCTATTATAGCTTTTATTTATTTTATTCTACTTAATATTGTATTAAGATTTTTAATATATTAAGATTTTAAAGCCCAGATAAAACAAAAGTATGGAACATTTAAAAAAATATATTCCATTTTTTCATATTAAGATTCCATTTCATCACATCTATTGTATTGTAATATTTTTTTTTATCGTACGACTGTTTGTTATTTTATGATATTAACTAGTATAAAATAATATATGAAAATATTTTATTATTTAAAATGGATATTTTTCTTATGTTTTTTGTTTATTATATTTAATACAGATATAATAGTATTTAATTATAATATATATATATATATATATATATATATATATATATATATATATATATATATATATATATATATATATATATATATCATAATTCTTAAATACGCAGATTATATAAATAATCATGATTATAGAATGTCTATTTATTTCAAAAACTTCAAATGTCTGCATGTATGTCTTATTTTGAAATATAATAAATAGAAATTGATTATTTCGTCAGAAAATTTTAAAAACAATTCCTTTAAAATTTTTAATCCTTTTTGCTCAAATGAAACTGCTTTTATTCTTTTCCGTTTACCACAGATGATAAAAACTACTATATACTACTAAGTGAGGTTTGAAACTATGATATTTTTTTATTAAATATATAAAACCTGCATAATTTAATTGATCCAGCGTTTATAATTTGCTTAAGTTTATGTATTACTTTTACCTCTTTTAATTGAATTAAAATAAATAAATGAGCTTCACGCTGTATCCCGCACACAGCAGGGTAGGCAGAGGGAACCTAGTGTTAAGACACTCCGTTCCCCACTTTCTGCCGAATTCTGGAGGCATTGCGTGTTGAGTGGCAGAACTCAACGCCGCGCTTAACCTCAACTTCAGAGCGAAGAAATAGAAATATAAATTTAAGTAAATATTTCATCTCCTCGAGTGGGGATCGAACCCACAACCAGTCGGTTTTGCAGTCACACCTCGTGCCGCCGCGCCACGACCGGCCTCATTGAATTCATGATTTAATTATTTTATATACGATAGAAACTCGAGTATCCGGTTTCTAATTATACGGACTACCAATATATGTTTCTATGTAGAAAGCACATTACTAATACTACTAAATATTTCACTTGTATTTGTAATATAAATTTATTTATTTATTGCTTAAAGCCCAGTATTTTTTCAAACGTCTTAATTTCATACATTTGATTTACAATTAGTCCGAATAATTGGATTTCTAGTGTACATATTTCTTAGAGTGCCACTCAGTACTGTGTAGTATATTTTAATAACATAATATTGATAGTAATGTAATGGCCTAAGTTTTAAATATTGATAAAAATTAATCAACAAAAGTTGCTTGTACAGAAAAAAACTGTTATAATCTATAAATATGTATTATAATGAAAAAAAGGTCTTTTTCTAAATCTATTCAATAATTAAGACGTGATGCAAGTGAAGTCACGTCATAGAGACAGCATGTGCCTCTAAATATTAGATTATTATATAATTAATTTATTTATAATAGACAATGCTTTTATTAATAGTATTTATTAATGTAATGTAATAAACATAATCATATACCGCTACCAACCTATAATATCTATATTTGTAATATTCACTGGTAATTAATGTAGTCCTTTTATATCTTAATATAGCTTTAAAATAATAAATAATATTTTATATCGAATATTTAATTTTTAAAAGAAAATATATGTTTTATTTTTTAATTTAGTTGAAATGTAAATTTTATAATTATTGTAACAATAATTGATCCATGTGTTCTATCAGTAAACACGACGGTTGTGGGTTCGATTCCCACTTAGGAAACGGATTATTTTTATTTCCTTTCTCTGTTAACAAGACGAAAGAGCGACGTTGAGTACCGTCACTCAATATACATCAAGGACATTGGGCTCTCCGTTCCTTCTGCCTAGCCCCATGTATGCAGAATATAGAATTAAGCCATAAAAATAATAGATTTGTAGTATTTATATGTAAAATGGTGTAAAATATTTTTTTGTTTTTTCTTTTAAACATGTTATTATCTACGAACCACAGTGTTACTTAATTTAATGACAGTATTCATATTTTTTGTTGTTATTTTATTATCGAATAAAATAATGTGTATAGTGCACCTGTCAAGAATTGTAATAAAAATGTAACTATCGAAGTATTTATCAATGCATAATAAAGAATATTATAATGATACTCTTTTATTTTCACTTATCTTTAGATTTTTTAACCTAAGCAGACTTGTTTTTTATTTTTTATTTAATAAATTTAAATGTTGGTTTACATCGTCGGTAGGCAAGCGCAGTGTAGGACGCCCTGCAGCACGATGTATAGACGATTAAAGAAGGTGGCTGGCATCGGATGGATGCGAGAAGCCTAAGACCGGGATGGTTGGCGCTCGATGAGCGAGGCCTATGTTCAGCAGTGGACGACGATAGGCTGATTAAAAATTAAAAAAAATGAGCTAGTAGGCCTAACGTCCCTTTACCGGGTTGATATCCAAACTGTTTATGTTCTTTGTAATGACGTCACTATCACGGTAGAACTGATGTATTTATTTACAGATATATTTTTCTACATTTTTATCAACGGATGAGAGAAGATTTATGTCCCTATTTTCAGTCTCTCAGGGTTTTTACGTTTTGATATATATATAAGACTAGCGGCCCATTCGAGGGTTCGCTCGCATACACTTATAGTTGTTTTATTATCCTGCATTTTCCATAAGATAAACAATATAAATTAAATATTTAATAGAATTTATACATTCAATAATTTTGAGAAAGTGCAAGCAGTAACACGGCTGCTTGCGAGGACGAAATCGGCAGCAAGGGCGTCAACCGTTGGACCGCGTGTCCATGTTAAATTACATGCTATAAAAGACAAAGCATTTCTTCATAAAAAATCCTTGATGATGGAATAACTTTCGCTCGTAAATTTCAATATCTTTATCAAATAAAACTAATAAAACAGAACATTTCTTCCATACAATGTACTGACACATATTTTACTATATGTGCAGCGCACGCGCTTAAAGTAATTCGATGGCGTTCATTATTATTTTTCTTTCGTTATTTAAGGCTAACTAATACGTACACCATAATATTATATAGCCTATAGCAGTTCTAAAGAACGTAGCTTTCAAATAAAACCAAAAATAAGTAAATCGGACCAGAAGATCTAGAGAGCTTAGCGTTTAAACAAAAAAAAACAAACAAACTTCCACTAATTATATTAGTACAGATAAAAGCCGAAAATTATCTTTATAAAATTTCCTTGATGATGAAATAACTTTCGATCGTAAGTTTTCAATATAAATGTGTTTTCAATAGTATAGATAAAAATTAAATAAAAAGTAGCGGGCAATTTCGCGCAGGACCAAACTTTACACCACGCCAAGAAAAGAAGAAGAGAACCAAAGTGTAGTTTAAAGTAATTAGAAACAGCAAATAATTACATAAAAATTAACAATAGTTCGAAAATGTATGAAAATTTACAAAACCGTCAACGTCATCTGCCCGTTCGCGTCGGTAATACTATGCTGCTAGTAAATAAAATGCAATAAAATACTATTATATTTATGTTTATAAGGATGAATATCAAATTATAAAAAATACATTAACAAAAACCCAATAAATTTAAGGTAAATTTTACTTTTGCTCAACCTTCAGAGATAAACATATACCATCGCGGAATATTTTAAACATTATTTAAAGAACAATATTTTCTTTAAACATTGTTTTTATGTATCTCATAAGGTTGAGTCGGCGCACGCCATATATGCGTTAAGCAAGTTTATTTTGGGTGACGTTTCTTAAAACAACAAAGAAACTTTGCAAACCGTTGCTTAGCAACGATCGGTTGTTATTAACATGGCAGAATAAATTGCATGTCAAATTAGAAAGTATTTTAATCTATTAGTATATATGTGTAATGTAATGTTATATAGCCTTTAACACTTCTGAAGAATGCAGCTTTCATATAAAACAAAAACTAAGTAAATCGGATCAGTAGATCGATCGACGCTAAAATCTCTAGATCTTAGCGTTTAAGCAAACAAACTAAAATAAATAAAAAAATAAATCAGCTTCACGCTGTATCCCGCACGCAGCAGGGTAGGCAGAGGGAACCTAGTGTTAAGACACTACGTTCCCCACTTTCTGCCGGATTCTGGAGGCATTGCGTGTTGAGTGGCAGGACTCAACGCCGCGCTTAACCTCGACACCAGAGCGAAGAAATGGAAATATACATTTAAGTAAATATTTCATCTCCTCGAGTGGGGATCGAACCCACAACCAGTCGGTTTTACAGTCACACTTCGTGCCGCTGCGCCACGACTGGCCTCAGCGGCACAAACAAACTCTTCCACTTTATTTTATTAGTATAGATTGGATACAGCAAGCGAGAATTTTTTGCTTATGACTTTCATCATAGATATTTCAATACCATCAAAATCTGGCGCCTTATGTGAATTGAGACCGTTGATTAATATTTATATATATTGTCAGAAGTAGCGTTTTTATATAAATAATTTACTGGCATTTGATGGCTTACAGCAGGAATATTCATAGAGAATTTTTAGGTTGCAGCTCGGAATTATTTTTACATACATGACAGACTACTTGCTTTACAGATTTTTGTTAAAGTAATATTTCCTGAAGTGATTGATGAGTTTCGTTCCTACATGTGCGGAGTGCGCATTTGAATAGATGATTCATATTCTGAATGATCTTTCGCTAGTGCTGGCATCCCACAAGATGGCGTCTTGTCTCCTCTCCTTTTTTCAATTTTTATTATTAAAATCAGTCTTAAAAATTTTTCTTTCCTACCTGTATGCTGACGACTTGCAAAATTACACACTCACTAAACTAAAGGTACTCTCACTAAACAGCCCGATACCATCGAGAAAATAAATAGTGATCTTAGGCAAATTTCAGTTTGTAGCAAACATTTCAGACTTACCTACTATAAATAATTTAAAAAGTCAAGCAATTGTAATGTTTAGTCCTAGATTATTGTAGAAAATTGATTTAACACAAATGTCCACTATAACGATCGACGGGACTTTTCTTCTAATCTATGTAGAAAATCAGAACTTGGGTGTAATTTTGCATAGCCATTTGCCTTGAGGCTCCCAAATAGGAGAGGTATAATAAGTAGATAGGTAAAATCTAAATTTTAATACCAAAAGTGGGATAAAAAAGAATATTTTTTTAATTAATTTGCATTTTAAATATTGTTTTCAATGGTGAAACTGTAGTATAAAATGTTTTTAATAGAAAAACGTGACTATACTAAAATTATATTATTTTCGTTTATCATATCCAGACCCGCTTAGTGACGTTGTCAAGACCATCACAGGTGAACAGCAATGAAGCCAAGTAGAAAAAATAAAAAGAACCATATCCACTCGTTGCGCAGAGGCACAGTGTGCTTGTAAACGCAACTGGTTATGGGTTCGGTCTCCTCTCGAAGAAATGAAATATTTTTATTAATAAAAAAATATATTTAACTGAATATTTTTATTTATTCGCGTATATTTTCATTTATGTGGTTGCCGCGACTCAACACGCAATGCCTCCAGAATTAGGCGGACGGTGGGAAACGACTGTCTTAAAACTAGGTTCCATCTACCTACCCTGATGTGTGCGGGATACAGCGTGAAGCTGGTTTACCATATGTAAGGCTGTCTTCAGAGTAATGATATATAACACCAATATACTTATTTATATTTCTATGAAATAATAAAAGTGATAAGAAAAGATTTTCAGTACGTGGAATAATCCGTGGGAAGCGTGGATAAGCCTGTCCAGGCTTAATCCTGGATAAATGTTCTGATACATTTAATTTTAGGCAAAAAATCAGGACGTCCCGCCGAAATCGAGACATCTAGCAAAGCTGATGTGAGATCAGATGTGTTCCCACTACGTCACGACCGCTTCAAGGACTTCCAATACTAGGTTTAAAAAGAAAACAATGGAAAAATAAAAATACTGTTTATTTACAATGTATCCTATTCGAGAGTTGAGCGTTTCTCTCGAAACAAAATAATGTGAAAAGTTTACATTATATAATAAATAAACTGAAATGTGAGAATCAATTACGATATGAAAAATACTTGCTAATATTTAAACGTTTCGTATATTTAAAGAAAAAAAAAACTCAATAGTAAGAACATATTATAAGGCGTTAAGAACAAAAATTACATAAGTTTTAAACAATTATCAAATTTCACTAAACAATAAAAAAAATTGCTCATAACCACTTTTGTATGAAACATCTTAACAAAATGGCTTTCACATACATAAATACCAAAAACATACATTTATTCAATATCTCCACTAATTTCCAAAAAAAACGTTGTTATTTTTTAACTAAAATAAGAAAAAAAATACCTTAAAATAACTATAGTTCAACTAAACCAATATGGTAACCAGAAATTTTGACTGCCACTTAATGCCTAGATATTTATTGTCGTTACAAATTATTAAAGTACGACCGGCGAGTCGTGGCCGCCTTGAAGTTAAGATTTTCTAAACTTCTGCGCATTGTTTACTCGAGAAGGAATTAATCAAAAGTAATAAATATTCTAAAATCCTGCGCAACCCTACAGCTCACTTTAAGTTGGACACGACTCGTCGAGCGTACTGTATTTTATTACAATTATAATGTATATAAATACAGGAACGTTTTGAACAATGTATAAAATTGACTGAAACTGTTTTTTTTAAAGAAAACATATTTAAATTACTTAATTAAGACAATAGAAAAGAAATTTAACTAACTTATCGTTTTTTTACAATGAGAGCCTAAAATATTATTACAATAATATTATTTATTGCTTGTAGGAAAAAATATTCGACATTTGGTTCTTTCTCTCTGTCTGATAGGTAGTATATTAAACTAGTGGTCTCCCGCAACTTCATTTAACTTCATAAAAGGCCAATTGGAGAGCGGAAGTTTCTTAATGGGAACCGTAGTCTTAACACTAGGCTCCCAGGTTCCCTCCGCCTACCCTGCTATGTGCGGGATATATCGTGAAGATAAAAACAAACGTACTTCTGTTTCTGTCGACATTTCGAGATACCTTTCTAACGCTCCCTTAGACTCCTCAAGAGGTAGGTCTCTTGGGGAGTCTAGGAGAGCGTCGTAAACGTCAAATATCAGTATATCAGTGACAGTTTATAATAGATTCACAATGTATATACGTGGCATTTATGAATTTAGTAGACAAAATCTTTCTCGTAAAAATATTTGTGAAACAACCAAAACGCACCGCTATTTCGCCGAATTCTCGGAGCATTCTCAACGCCGTAAAAATAAAAATGCATCAATACTATTAATTAAACAGAGAGTACCCAACCAATCAGACTATATCAACCAAAAAATGTTTAACAAAATTTATTATACAAAAAACACATTTATCCAATTTTACATATAATTATTATTATTAATGTTTTTTAATAATTTGTTTTTATATTATTTTCTATTTTTGTAATTCTGTACTATAAGATATCAAATTCTTTAAACAGTCCTATAAACATATTTTGGTCTGTAATAATGAAATAACATAATTTTACTTATATTATATGTATGTTTAGATAATTATTTATGTCAAAAAACCACGTTTATACACGATGTATAAAGGATTTTTTTAACTTCCACGTACCCTTAAACGCGGAACTCAACACCTTAATACTGGCGGAACTCAACACCGCCCTTTGTCTTGTTACTAGAGGAAGAAAGTGAAAATAATTTATTTCTCCGAGTGGAAATCGAACCCAAAACTGTCGTGCCCCTGCGCCACGATGGCCTCATTTGTAGATCTAGCTAAATAAGTTCTTATTGTGACAGATTAAAAATTTTATTCGATAGTATTTATATCAAATAATTTTTTTAATCTGTCCTTCAGAATTATTAGTATTGGTGCGACAATTTTAATATGTTTTTTGTCAATTTGGCAGTTGACAGCCAATCTGACATTTAGATTTTCAAAAACCGAGCGTCATTTTTTTATTTTTTTTTTCGATTAGTCAATCTTTTACATAAATATAATATAAGTATAAATACATCCACAGTTACAACAATTTATTTATTTTTAAATATTTTCGATATGCAGGAGAACAATTATTATTATTTGGTGTAAAAAATGCCATTTTAAACTTACATAGTAAATTTGTGTTTAACAATATCTATACAATACAAAATGTTATTTACAATTTTTTTACATACATTTATAATTCTAATCTATTCTGTTACAACTAAATCGAAAAAATGTGAAAGATTTTAAAAAGTAAAAAGGATTTTTCTAGAATTTCGATATGAATTGAAAAAAAATTGCATAATACAGATAACATATTATATATTTTTTTACTGGTTAATCGATTTTCGCGAAGAAACCTTATTCTATACAAGTTTCATATAGTTCGTATATTCCAAAATATTTATAGGAGAGGCTCTATTTTAATAGCAATTTTAGTTATTTTTAAGTTACATATTCTTTTAAAACACTATTAATATCATTATAGTGCTGTTTAAAAAAAAGTGTTGTAATTATTTCTTATTTTTTTATTTATATATCTGCTTGTTTATTACATACTAATGCCGTACATCTTAATAATTTATGTAGTCTTTTAACATTCTTTATTTTTTTACAAACAAATTAGCTTTTCAAACAGATTCTATTATTATTTAAATGTTATTAATTTAATCTTATATTATGTTTATTGGTACAAAAGGCAGTCTATTTATTTTGAGTAAATGAACGTATATTACTTTAATGGAAAAAGTGATAGTTTGGTAGCTTCACGCATTTTCCCGCAAAGTAAGGTTGACAACGGGAACCCAGTGTGAAGATACTCCGCACCCCTCTAATATGCTATGTTTACTTTGAATATTTCTTTATTTAATTTGTTTTTAATAATACTATTTTATTTCAAATCATAAATCAAACGCTATTTACTTATTTTATTTATATGTTGTCGATTTATTATCATTGAACACATATCTTGGTAGCCTAAAATATTGCTTTTATATTACTTCTATTATTTTAAACCAGGAAATAAAAAAAATACAGAGATCGTATTGAGAAATTTCGTATGAAAGGATTATTTAAAGCCAATATATAAAATTAGCGAACATATTTATAATATTACTCATTTTGTTACATGTTAAAAATATAAACAAACTAATATAATAATATCTGAAATTAAGCCGAAGTAGGTTTTTTTATAAATTTAATATCACTAGGATTTTACGTCATTGAAACAAGCGTCCACAAGCTCACAAGCACTTGCTTACCATTTACACGCTTGTGAGTGCTTTAATATGTTCCTGTCAGGCAAATATAACCGACGTAAGTGTCGACGTTTATTTTTATTACTTAGCTTTTATTAAAATAAACAAGTAGATACAATTCTTCACTATTTATTTACTTGCAAAATTTTATAATATTACGCAGCAAAACACGTCCGTTCGACACGAACTCACGAGTGAGACTGAATACGCGCCAACGTTTGTACATCGCAAACTCTTACCGCTAACTTTGTTTCACCTATTTTCAAAAATCAACACTGGCCTGGATCTGCGATAAGCTCTCGCCAACTGTCACAAGGCACGTCAAACATCCCGTTCAGACGCTTGACAAGTCTCGACAAGCGTGTAAGCGTCGTATAATATAGTGTTTTGATAAATTATTGATAATATGTACTTTTAAATCGGAAGGCTGATATCAATTTTATACAACTCGATAAATGTAATCGATTATATTCGAATATAAAATTTGCAAGCTTATTATTGCTTATGTTAGCGATTGAACACACTATTGTGATGTAATTAATAATTTACAAATTGTTACATTATTATTATTATTCATTTTTACCATTTATGGAAAAATGTAATGTATTAAAATTTGGCAACACATGTTTTGATATTAGCAAAATAAATAATTAATTTGCAAAATGTAAACAAAACTAATTAAATTCAATAAAACTTGAAAGAATGTACAATGACTTTAAAAATGAGTTCACTTTCCATAAATATTATCCCAATATAAAAATTTCAATCTTCTATCTTTTGAAATAATATAATTTAAACGTTCAGAATATTACTAACAAATGGCTATAGAAAGAAATAGCATCATACTGTCATCCTTTTCTTACTTATTAAATATAAGGAACTAATATTAAAGAGACGGGTATATTCGAAATTTGCCGTCTCGCTCAAATTTTTTATATTCATATTCCCTGTTTTTTTTATATAGACATTATATTATTAGTTTTGAAAAATAAATTATATTTTTTTTGTTTATCATTTTAACAAAATGGCGGAGTTTGCATATAAGATTATATATATGATGTTAATGATGTCTCATTAACATAATAATAATAATCATTAAAAACGGTAATAATTATTGAAAACATAAACGAATGAAAGCTTGAGAATTTTGCTTTAAAGTAATCCAATTTTTTACATATAAATTACGAATTAAAACATATATATATTTTTTGGAAAATAAATGAGACAGTCGTGGCACAATGGTGTGACTGTTACGCGTCGGTCGTGGATTCGATCCTCACTCGAAGGATTGAATTATTATTTCTTAATATTTTAATTTCTTCGCTTCTCCACCACAAAACGCGCAATGCCTCGAAAAAATCGGCAAAAAATGGGGAACTGAGTGTCTTAACACTCAGTTCCCCACCCCACACTAGGTGCCTGCTTCTTGCAGAATACAGTGAAGCTAATTTTTAATGGCAAACAAATAACTATTACTATAACACATAAAACTTTATCACAATAAAAAAATAACCTTAGCTTTTTTACGCAACTACAAAGTGTTTTGGTTTTTATATTTTTTTATAAACGTAAAAATATTTAATTAAGGTATAACACAGCGAAAATCAGAAAAAGGGATATAACACCTATTTATGTTTTCAATTACAACGAATATTAAAATGATACATTCATATCAGCTGTTGTAAAATATAATAATATTGTATTCAGTACAAACAACAGAATAATGATAAAAATGACGATAATGAATAATGAACATAATGATGACAAAATGAACATAATGATAATTACTGCGCCAATAATGGCGATGTTACCGTAATTTCGCCTGTCTTTGCTGCCATAAAGCGTATTTGGCGCACGCGGTGTCTATCATTTGATTCATGTGACGTGTTAATGATGTGGCTAACGGTGTTAAGTCCCGCAGCATTTTTTCCTGAAAATTATAATATTATTTAGTTGTTATTTATTTAATTTAACGTTCTTTATTGATATTGGCAACACCCATTGATTGACAATATCAATTGAACACTATTGTTGAAATTCGAAGAAATATAATATTTATAAAATACATATTATTAGTTTAGTTTTAAATAGAGCGTAGAAGGCGGCGGCGCGCGCGTCGGGCTCGGGAAGCAGCGCCACAGCTCATACATATATATAAGAGAGTAAGCGACCGACCTCGAAGGGGCGCAGCTTGACGTTGCGGAAGCGCAGCAGCGCGTCGTAGAAGGCGGCGGCGCGCGCGTCGGGCTCGGGAAGCAGCGCCACAGCTCATACATATATATAAGAGAGTAAGCGACCGACCT
>JAATLQ010033064.1:0-16443 GCA_013421005.1 Heliconius erato x Heliconius himera | reverse complement strand
TTTTTAGAAATAATTCTAGTTCCAGTTCTTTGCCTCCTAGGCCTTGTATATTCTGATGTATAATGTTAAATTTAAATGACCTAGGCGTTGTCTTATTGTCTAGTTTAAACTGGAGCTTACATCATTATACTTCATAGAAGTATTATTAGTACAATTTATTTCCTTCGTTATACCATGTATAACGGGGTTTTGTATATTGTATGCTACTAAAGTAGCAATTTGTTTTTTTAAATATAAAGGTAGATACAATGTATCTTCTGTCAACTTACAGCTATTATAAATAAATTTATTTAAATCTAAATAAAATAATGCGTCGCTATGACGTTCTGTCGTATTATATAATGTCAAGTGTAATGTCTCGACAACTAAGGTAAGTGTCCATGGTTTCGGCAGTTTAAGGCTCTTACAACTTCAAACTATTTTAAATATATTATTAAAGGTTATATGAATTTGCAAATTTTTGTGTGATCAAAGTGGGTCTTTTGGCAGTTATTTAATGTGTGAATTATGTGTTTTAACTTAAGTTTAATTTTTATATTAATTAATTAGTGGACCTCTTGTTTGAACCCTAATTCGTGATAAAATTTAGCTCTGTTTCTAAGTTCGTGAAATTGTGGCCCCTGATTCGGGATAACATTTTTACACCGCAAGTAAGGTTAATTTATAACAAAAAAAAACAAATATTTCAAGAACTTAATTATAAAAAAAATATAATTAAAAATATTAAGATTAGATCAGTTTACGACGACATTAAAATTTTATAATTTGCAAACTAAAAATTAAAACTAAATTCAAGTTTCATTAATTGAAGCTGTGCTAGTTTGTTTTCCCTTTGATTAATTACACCATAAAATTAAGAACTTATGTAATAAAAGTAAAATCAAATAATAAAAAAATAAAGAATAATACTTCAACAAAGTATAAAACTATACAACAATAACATTAATAAAATGATAATTTAATTATTTCAAATCTGAATGATTTGGCGGCATTTTTTTTAATCTAAAAAATTTAAAATGTTGAACTATATATCTACTACAGAGAAAACTCCTTGTAGGAGCTTTTATTTTCCTTATAACGTCTTCATAATAGTATGTGAGGATGTCATCTTTTTCTGGCCAGCACCAATTTTAATTGTATCTAAGCCACTTATAGTCCTATGACTAAGATACGCCAAAAACTTTTGATGTAAAGACTATTCTTTACATCAAAAGTTTTAGGCGTATCTTCAGACACTTGCTCTCATATTTTACAACCACGTAATCGCCAGTTTTTTTAAGGAATCTCCTCAGCAGGCATGTTCTCATTCATATTTTCCGTAATGTATTTATCTTCTAACGCTGAGGCGCTAGAACAGTAGCTTGTATAGTTCTTGTATGGCATTTTGTAGTTTGCATATTAATGAAAAACAAAAATCTTTACTTAGATCACAAGATAGGTAACCAAGGTAACTAATATTAATTAATACACCCTTGTGACTCCCTAGTCAATGTGTGATTTTATGTGTATTTATGTATCACGAATTTAGGGAAAATAATGAAATGCAGAGGATCTTATTTCGTGTTACTGATTTTGGGAATTTCCGTAATCCAATTTTTTCGGTTATTTTTAAATTTTGTAAAGCAACTATAAATTGTCCTGTATATTATAAAAAATACACAAATATAAATAAAAAAAGCTGATTAAAAAATAAAATTCCATTGGTAGTACCTATACGAATTTAGCTTAAAAATATGAATTCGGGCTACCTTTATAATAGTATTATAGGAATTTAAATGAACAAAATATACACCGAACTTCGATCACAAGAAACTTAAACAATTAAATTAACTTTTTTTAAACTTTAAATTTAAATTATGTAAACTATTATATAAATATAAATTTAATAAAACGTATCTAAGATTTCCCTAATTCGGTAGTAACACGAACTAGAGGACACACGTTAAATAAAATGACTGCTATTTCGTGAGTCGATTTATTGCAATTTTGAAAGAATTTTATGCTTCCTTCTACTTTTTTTTTCAATTAAATATTTAATTATAGAATACAGAACAGAATATATATAAAGTTTTATTTGAATAACTTACCTTTGTCTTCCTACGACCTTAAGAAATTCTTACGCTACTCTTACGGCGGCAAGGAGCACAGGCACGTTACACTGCAGTTTGTAGTCAACTCTGCCTTTCAAACGTCGCTATACGCTCAATATTGTCATTAAAATATTATTACTTATATTTTTAGACAGTTGAAATTATAAAGATTTTTTACAAATATATACTTTACGTAAATAATACTTAAATTGCTTATTTTTTCTGCCAGAAGCAAAACTAACGAAAAGATGTACTAGCACGAAGTTACCGTCACTTACCTTATACAAAAAGGCTGTGACGGAGTGTATTAACACTAGATTCCCTCAGCCTACCCTGCTATATGTGGGATACAATGTAAAAAAGTAAAAAAATCGTAACAATCTAAATACTTATTTAGAAAAAAAAACTGTGGAATAAAATTTTAAAAATGTTTAAAATATCTTAATAATCTAAGTAAGAGCCGTGTATATTAACATTACAGAGCTGGAACAATGTCAGTCGCAGGGCGGAGTCGTTCCTGGAGCTGACGCCGGCGGTCAGCGACGACGGCGCCACGCTCGCCTGCGTCGCCACCAACACGGCGATGGCGCCGGGGCGGGACTCGAAAGCGGATGTTATCATTTTAAATGTTACATGTAAGCTAACGCGGCGTTGGGTTCCGCCTCTCGATACAATATGTTGACAATTGGACAGTTTCAGAGCATGTAAAATTTGATTTGCATTCCACTCGAATTATTTTTTCTTTTAATTATAGACTATTCTTTGATTCAATTGATAATTTCCAAAAGACTACAGATAGTCTCTTCTATTTTTCTATTTTTTATTATATTTGAAAGCAGTCGATTAAATCGTGTTTCAGCTACCAAAGTGCCTTCACGGTACATAAAATCCCGCGCACAGCAGAATAGCAGTAGCTTAACCTAGTGTTAAAACACTCCATTCCTCAGTTTCCGTTGAATACTGGAGGCATTGCGTGGCGTAATTCAACGCCGCTCTTTGCTTTGACGCCTTGCCTTTATTTTCAGATAGTCCAATAGTAGAGTTATCAATGATAGGAGATGGAAGACTGAACGAGTTGCCAGAGCTCGACAACCTACAGCTTGAGTGCGAGGCAAAAGCAAACCCACCGGTTGAGGAGTACAAGTGGTATTTTAATGTAAGCAATAGGTACTTAGAATATATTTTTAGAAAATGTATGAAAAATTGAACCCCAAAGGGGTCTTCAAACCCCCAAGCGCCCTGAAGAAAACTCCCGAAAGCCTACATATTCTCAAACTTGAGACGCATTTTAATACTATAAAAGATAACCTACTATAATAAATTATAGCGGGTATAGGTACTGCGGACATTTTACATTAACATCTGTCATCGGTCAGATCATACCCGCCATTTTTACTATCGGTCAACATGTTCATAAGATAATAATGTTGTGATACTGTTGTTACTTTTGTTGTTTTATATAAAGTTTCTTGTTTTTGTTGTATTGATATTTTTGATTGTTTTGTTTTTGTTATATTGATATTTTTTATATTTTAAATGAGTAAACTTGGACCAAATTAAATATATTAAAAAGTTACATAAGTTTTAGAAACAGTATTTCTTTGCTTACATTTTGTCCCATGCCAAAATGAATAGACGATTAAAATAGCCGATAGCAGACCATAGGGAAAGAAAAATAAAATTACATGACTTATTATTAATTTATTTATGATATAAATTCAATTATACAAATTTAAAATAAGTGCTGAAAGTGTAAACAAAGTTTTCAATTATTATATGTAGAGATAGGATTATATGCACAAAGAAAAAAAAAATCTCCAGCTTCACTTTCCGCCAAATTCTGGAAGCATTGTGTAGTTGTTGCATGTTGAGTCCAAAGCCACGCTTTGTCTCTATACCAAAATGAAGAAATGAATATATTAAATATTTCATTCCCCTGAGTGGAAATCGAATCCACAACCGTAGCGTTTATACGGTCACACGCTCGTGCGCCACGACGGCATCTTATACTTACACAAACTACATAAGATGTAATAATTTCAGGATATAGAGATACGCCCTAATAGCTTATGGGGTAGCGATGTGTCGTCTCAAACTCTATCGGTAGAAGAGGCGACGCGGAGACATACTGGTCAATACTCCTGCGCTGCTCGCAATAACGTTGGAGAAACAAAGGCGGATAACATCAATGTCACTATATTTTGTAAGTTCTTCCCTCTCAGATTTTTTTTTTTTATATATAGAATTATTTATCAAGTCGCACTTCTTAACAAACACATAACTTGATAAAAAGGTTGTTTACCACTTTCACAAATCGAAAGTTTCATGAAAAGTGAACCTGAGACAAAAAAAATACCTGAACTAATATAATATAGTATAATACAGGAGTTACTTGTAGATCGCTAGAACAATCTGATCCAAATGTTAGAAGTGGCTTATTTCGAACAATTTTTACCTAGGGAAGTAGGCCCGAAAATTTGCCGTTCTTGAGATATTGCCAATTAAACAAAAACATCTAAATATCATATTTATAGTTAGTTGACAGTGACTATCTATCATCTGTATCATCTATATTTATATTTTTCTGTCGATCTACAGATCATCCTGTATTAACATATAACATACAGTAATGTTCGTTATTAATCATACATTATATATTATACATACATATATATTTGAGGCCATCGTGGCGCAGAGGCACAAGTGTGTGACTGTAACGCGATGGTTGTGGGTCCAAATCCGCACTCCAGGGAATGAATTATTATTTATTATTATTTTTCATTTCTTCCCTCTAGGCAAAAGCCCGGCGTTGAGTTACGCTACTTAACATGCAATACCTCAAATTTTCGGAAAAAAATGGGGAACAGAGTATCTTAATACTAGGTCCCCTTTGCCTATCCAGCTATATGCGGGATACAGCGTGAAGTTGTTTTTTATGTTACAGATCCCCCAGAATGTACGGATCACGGTATAACATTGGTCAAAGAAACATTAAAATGCAATGTCAGAGCTCTTCCAGCACCAGACACGTATTTCTGGCACATACAGCCAACTGATGCAGAGATCCAGCATCTAACAACTGGTTCTGCAATTTTACCACTAGCACAGATAACGGGAACTTTATCAAGATCTCTAGAAGCTAGCTGTGAAGCTGGAAATGGTATAGCGTCTCAGGACAAACCATGCAAAAAAATGTTTACCTTTGACCAATTGAGACCACCGCAGCCTCAGCAGTGTGACCTCGCGTACGAATATGAGGAGTTTCTTATGAGATGTATACCAGGTAATTGAAAAATGTACTTTCTTAAATAGTGGGTCAATGATACAAGTTTCTTTCCAACTATTAGGTCAAAGGAAATCTAGCGAGTGGGAATCGAGCCCATAACCAGTCGATTTTACAGTTTTTACTTGTGCCCATGCGCCTGGCCTCTATAAATATAAAAGTTATTAATAATTATTTTCTTGTCATTATCATATTATGAATTTTCAGTGGAAAATGCAACATATTATGAAGTGTCAGTATGGAGAATGTCTGCGTCGAACGCGTCATTACTATTAGAACGGAGAGGCTCAATGGGCTATGGTATGAGCCAGGCGCTCGCCCGGGGAGAAGGGGTATTATTATATTTAAATTTATTATTATTTATATTATAAGCCATATACGTATTCACTTCAGTGATTTAAAAATTCGTGACACTTCTCTTTTATCATAACTTTTATTATAAAATATATTTAAATAGTACTTACCTCATTAGGGGTCATCGTGAGCAATATAATGACTATATGGGTTATGGGTTTGATTCCCATTTAGGAGAATGAATTGTTTAATATATTTTTTCTTCACTCTGGTAACAAGGGAAAGCAAAGGTGAAGCTAAAAAAGTTAGTTAGCTATATAATAAATATAACAAATCATATACATATAACAGGTACCATGGCTTGTTCGGGGACCCTTGGGAAGTTTGAAGGTTGGTGACGAAGCAGGGGCCTCTGCATGTAATAGATATGGATGCTCATCAGCTTTGTTGCTACGACCTACGGAGAACCTGTTGCATTCTGCCTCTGTCCCTTGGTGGGAGTGTAAGTTGATATGTTCACTATGTACATATTGATACATTAATTCACAAATCGGGGAACTCCACTTGCGTGAAGTTCACAGGAAACGGCGAAAATGGCATGATATTTTTCTTGAAGCGACGCGTCGTCATGCTTTATTTTGATATATTTTAACTTCACGCTGTATCCCGCACATAGCAGGGCCAGGGTAGGCAGAGGGAAACTAGTGATAAGACACTCCGTTCTCATTGCCGTTACCAACTTTTTATAATTTTTTTTTTGTAATTTTTTAAAAGTTTTTTTGTAATTTTTCAAGCTTAATTTTTTCTTGGTAAAAATCCTGGGATACAAACCAGACTATTCTTTGATAAGCACTACTCCGTCATACATAAAACGAAGTTACTCTATTCCAGTTCTCCTCGACAAAGACGTGGGTATAGCGGTTGGGGCGTTTGTGCTAATTGCGGTGTTCCTGCTGTCCACTGTGCTAGCCGTGCGTCTCGCGAGGCGCGCCCGCTCCAAGCCCACTCCTGTCATTCAGGTGCTGCAGCTGGAGGACGTGCAGAGAGACTTCCTGGACTCCATAGGAGGTGGGTAAGGAAGGAAGGTAGTTCCTTAGAGAATTACAAATTCAATACTAATATCAATATAATTGAGTTTTTAATCCAATTTTGCAAAGCGTCACAATTCGATCCTGAGAGTAAGATCCCAATAAATGCTGCAGAAATGTATTTAAATCTTAATTACAATTTCAAATTTCGAACATTTTTTTAAATATAGACAAAACTTTCACATGAATTTTAAAATAATTTTGTATTTTAAAAAACGTATGTTATAATGGCTTATTACCTAATCTACCTAAATTGTACATTCTTAAATTTACCTTGTTTAGAGTAAAATAATCAATTATTATCAATAACTAAGTTGGATAAACATTAGTATTAATTAAAAACTTTAATACAGCATACTAATATCAATACAATTGAATCTACTAATATTTTAAAACAATATTTTTTTAAAATATTGAATAGTCTAATAAAATCTATCGACGGTTTTGAGGCCGTGTGACTGTAGCGCGACGGTTGTGGGTTGGATTCCCGATCAGGAAAATTATTTTTTGTTTTTAATTTAAGCAAAAGCGGGCCGTTAAGTTCCTCCACTCAATATCGAATACTTCGAAAATTTGTAATCGGTGGAAAGTGGAAAACGGAATGTGTTAACACTAGGTTTCCTTAGCCTACAATGTTATATGCGTGATAAAGCGGTAGTCTGAATAAAAGTCATCTACAGTACCATTCAATATACAATGACTCAAAATTCGAGAAAGTTAGGTATAATTAAGTTCCCTCTGTCTACCCTACTATATGCGGAATGCAGCGGTTAGCTCAAATAAAAATGTAATCTACAAATAAAAAAAATATGAATTTACAGATCATAAAGTGCACGCGTCGTGCAGCCTCCGCTCGTGCAGTAGCGGCTACGCGGACGGCTCGGCGGAGTCCATCCCCACCGTGGACCGGAGGCGCAAGCCGCGCCTGTGGGACTGGGACCCGCCGCCCGACGTCACCCTCAACGTCCACAGGGAGAGCGCCGTGTGAAATGTATACAGGCAGTCCTGGTCTTACGTCACATACGATTTTAACACTAAGAGGTCTAAAATTCGCTTTTCGTCATGATCAAGTAGCTTCGGGTTCTTATTGCATTGAAGTTCAACAATTAACTTCAAAATCACTAATCCATCTCTATTTATATGCGGAAATTTTAATACTAACAAAACATCGACTGATCCTTTTTTTTACTATATTTGTTTCATAAGAACCTAACTACGACTTTTCTTTATCGAAAATTTATCTTCTTGCATCGTTTCGTTTTATGTAAATATTTCCTGGTAAACATGACAAAACATGTGAAACTGAGGACTGCCGATGCTTCTGAAACAGATACCAGATTAAGCATTTAAAAAAAACATATACATATAATGCGTGAATTAATGGCTTATCGAATATTAAACAGATTGTTAATTATCAAAAATAATGTATTTTTTTGTAAAATAATAAAATATGATATTAAATGATACTATGAAATAATATACTTAACCTTTTTATTGTTTAAGCCCTAAGATTTATATTTAAACATAAAAAATAAATAAATGAATCAGCTTCACGCTGTATCCGCACACTGCAGGGTAGGCAGAGGGAACCTAGTGTTAAGGCACACAGTTCCCCACTTTCTGCCGAATTCTCGAGGCATTGAGTGTTGAGTGGCAGAACTCAACGCCGCTTTCAATTTATTTAAACTTATGTTTAAATAAATTGAGTAATATTAATTAGAGGCCAATGGTAGCTGGGTTCAATCCCCACTCGAGGAAATGAAATATTTATTTAAACTAGAGAACTAATTTTTAATTGCCGCGTATACAATGTTTAGTAGTGTGTGCAATGTTTTATTTATTGATTCCGGTTGGAATGGTCTCTGGGATGAATTGCGCGTGCGGCCAAGTGACCTCAGAGCAGGTTCTCGCCCGCGCGTCTCCGCTTACCCGCTGCTCTCGGTGAATAGTGATGTGCGTCGCGCTGACTAGTGCTGCCTGACTCCACAAGTATTATTATAAAGAACGAATATTTCGCATAATGATATATGTTGGAGAATATTTACTAAAAGTACTTGTATTGACGTTTCTCATATGATTTAGTGAGTATTTCGTAGACAGTATAAATAACGTCCATCAGCAGTGCCCTTTTTGTACAAGCTATAACATTTGATTGCTAAAGTCATAGGTTGTACAAAAAGGGCACTGCTATAGGTAAATATGTGTTAAATTATTGAATTTTTACACATATTTGCCCTTGTCATTTCCTTTTTTTTGCTTAGATTATACAAATTAATTACAGGTAACAATGTGCAATGCAATTACAAGTAACAATGAATGAATAGATAATAGATGCTTCACAAACCGAACGCATAGTGCCTCTCTATTGTTTGTGCTCTCCATGCTCTCGCTCATGCTCAAAGGGAACGTGACAACGAGTCATGGTTTTTCGTGCTTGCGCACGCGCAATTCTTACTAAAAGGTGACTGAAACGGTTGCATACTTTCTTGGGCCTAGAATGTAAAGAGATGAAAATGATATGATTTAATAGATTCAGGTACATAGTTCCCTCTCTGAAAATTCTGACAGTTTTGGCAATCCGAGAGCGAAGTTATTAGAGATTTGGTAAAAGTGAGGTTATCGCACAATTCACACATCGATCCATATCCATAGCTTGGCGATCATTAGATCTACACCATTTTGGTGTCCAGTGGGGAAACAAAAGTCTGGAGTCCAGTGGGGAAACAAAAGTCTCAAGATCCTGCCTACAGAACAATGTAGGCAGTGTAATCCATGAAAATCAAAACAGTAATCGTTGAAAATATCAAACAAGTTGGAAAACACTACAGGGAAACATTCAAAACGAGTAAAGCAAAAAATGCTAAAATCAGTTCAGTTCTTCATTTATGGCGCTTCGAGCGTGCCAGTTGAGCACATTGCACGTTGTATGGAGAACACACGAAGGAGATTGTACGGTAAAGAGTATTACACAATAGGAGAATGCATGTCAAAACGTAGTCCAGTCAAAATATTGCCTTCACCTATAAAATTAAAAAATATACACAATTAGAGTATATACATAAACATGGGTTAGTAATAAATAAAATATTACAAATATGTTAGTTTATAACTTAATATTATTGTATCTAATATATTTAAATAGAAATTTACATAAAGGACTAAACACAAACATTAACAGACATTGAACATTAAGGGGACGGGGAACTTTGTAAGGAAGGACATCACATATAAGGGATGAGTTAATTTAGGACAGGAGAAAAGGATATGGGAAATGCTAAAATCACCCTTGTCTAAACAAGGTGTCAATGTCTAATCACCTGTCACATCTGTCATTTAAAATATACAGGGTGGAAGTGTCAGCACCACATTAAATGAAACCACAGTTTTAACTACTCTATAAAAGCCTAATATAATTCAGAAAAAAATAAATTCCCAAAAATGAAAAAGTTTTTTTTTTCAAACAAAATAAATAATAAAATTGTCTTTTTAAAACAAAACGCCATTTGTAAGGATGACGCACGCACACATAAACCTATCAAAGGAACACCGCCGCACACGCCTCATTTCGAAATCGAGTCGTATGTATTGGTGATAAAGTTCAAAGTGGTTTAACCTTTAGTACTATTTTTGTAGTAGTCAGTGTTTATGTTATTGGGTCTCTATACGTAATCGCGTCACACGAAATACAGGTATGGATAAAAATCGTGAAATGAAAAAAAAATCCTACGTCCAAACTGTTGAGGCATCTTGATTCGTTTCTTTAGGTATAGGTTTGAAATATTTTACCCTATATGCTGTTTCCGTAAATGGAGCGCTGCCTCTTCCACCCTGTAGATTCAAAATAGATTTCTTTTTGTTTTTTCAGTAACTAATTGATATTTTCTTTATTAATACTGTAATTAAGTACTAATAAGTGCATTAAAATACTTTGACTTAATTAAAATTTACAAATATTTAATTTTCGTAGTACTGTAATGGATAATTTGTATCGAATAAAAACCTAAGATTTTTTTTCTCATTACAGATTGAGCAGATTTGTAGTACTCTAAAATTTAAAAAAAATCTAATTTCTTAGACCATTTCTCAACTCTTTACAATTGTGCCCACCATTTTCGGTCTCCTTTGATATACCATTTGTTTAACCTTTCCATTGTATTGTTTATTATACAAAAACTTGCAATACGTTCTTTTTATCACCCCTACAACGCTCAGACAATATTAGTAAATACACTTGACCTGTTATAAAATTGCAGGATTTTATCATTTGTAAGTGCTATCCTATATTGAGGAAAACGATAATTTTACTTCGGTTTTTATAGAAATACAATCTAGTAAAACCGTTAATGAGTAAGCCAAGGAGGTTATCAATATCAGTGAAGTTGATATATAAGGCTATACTGCTATAATAATATTTATTGGTAATAATATCTTTGTTAGTATATTATAAAAATTCTCGAGACAAGTACAGCGTAAATGTTAAATTACTTTGAAAGAATATTACACAAACATGTTAATGTTAAAATTTTTATTATTTATTAGCACATTGGTTTTATACAGCTTTGATAACACATATTCCAAGAGTAAGTACTTTTCATATGCTATGTTTATGTAGGTATATGACAATAAAAGTATATATAAATAATAAAAGATATCAGCTTACGCTTTATCTTGCACACAGTAGAGAAGGCAGAGTGAACCTAGCCTAAAACACTCCGTTCCCTATTTTTTGGCGAATTCTAGAGGTGTTGCGTGTTGAGTGGTGAAATTCAACACCGCGCTTTGCCTCGGCATCAGAGGGAAGAAATGAAAATATAAATTTAAAGAAATATTTTAAATACTCGAATGGTACTCGAAACCACAACCAGTCAGTTGCAACAACAAGCCAGTTGCATTTGCGTTCACACACTTGTGCCCTTGCGCCACTAAAAGCTTCTTATATACGTAATCAAAATATATTTTTCTGATAATTACTAAACCAAGCAAGTAATCTAATACAATGTACAGTAAGACATGTTAGTTTCTAATTAAATAACTATCAATATATTGGATGTACTTAAATAAAATGCTTTTTTTAAAAATCAAGTTAAATATGTCAACTTGTGTGAGGCAAGGCTTTTTTAATAAATTTTTTTTTTATTTATTTTAATGTTGTTGAAATGAGAATAGATATAGATATACTTTCAGAATCACCGTAATTCATTTTGATTGATAATCTGATTTATTTTTAAGCGTACAATTAAATGAAAATAAAATTATTAATTCACTTAACATAAACTAACAGTTTTGATTACTTTTTGCTTATCTATAAAAAGAATATATATACAGAAATATGCAGTGACCAGGAAGATTGTATGACTATTCCGTTATGTCCGGAAGCACATAGACTAATTGAGAATCGAAAAAAAAATCAAACTTTAAATGAAAAATTCAGATACTCAATTTGTGGGATAACAAAGATAGGCAAGCTACATGTACCTAAGGTAAGTACATACTTTACCTACAGTGTCCACTGTGCCGATAGTCCCTAACTTGTAGTAGTTTTTTGGTTCTGTCAAAGAAGGCAAACAAAAAAAAACCGGGCAAGCGCGAATCGGGCTCGCCCAACGAGTGTTCCGTACCAAAATTGGAGGTCTCGAGCTATTTCTGAAATTCATGCTTAGCTTAGCCAGAGCCCGTTCATCCGATACCTCACTTTAAGGCTATTATTATTTAGGATTTAACCACAAATGTTTAGTTTCCAGATTTCTTTCTGAACTAGTACTGCCCGTAGATGCTAGCTGCCAAATTTCATAATTCTAGATGAACCGAAAGTACCCTATTAATTTTGATTCCCTTTGTAGTGTCGAAATACTCATTTTTTGCGATATAAACGGTCATATCCTTTTTAAAAGTAAATGTATAAATATGTTTTTTTCAGAAAATCATGCACACAAGGGTGTGACTATAATGCGACGATCGTGAGTTCGATTCCCACTCGAGGAAAATAAATATTTATTTAAATGTATATTTCTATTCCTTCGCTCTAGTGTCGAGGCAAAGAGTGGCGTTGAGTTCCGCCACTCAGCACGCTGTGCCTCCAAAATTCGGCGGAAAGTGGGGAACGGGGTGTCTTAACACTAGGTTCCCTCTGCCTACCCTGCTGTATGCGGGATACAGCGTGAAGCTGATTTGATTTAATTTGATTTTCACTGTTAATGCAAGTTAATGCCCCAGACCTGAGAAGAACCGGCGCAAGGAACTCAGCGGGAGTTTTTTTTTTAAATCGATTTTATACAAATACATATGTTATTATTTGTGACAATCATACCTTTGAAACAATCTGGAGCGTCCATTTCACACACAAACGTCTTTTCAATATTTTTAAAAATCGTAATATAGAAAATTCTCTGACGTTTTCTGGGATTCTATTGTAAAAACGTGCACATTGTCCCATAAAAGAATTATTAACTCAATACAATCGAGTTACGGGTGCAATAAGTTTAAGGTATGATATTATACCTATTTGTGATATTATGAAGATCACCAATTTTGGTAAAGTCATTAATGTTTTTCTGATCTTTAAAAAAACAGCATTCTACGCAACGCCCATATAATTGAATAAGGAATTGTACCATATTGCTTGGTACTAGTAGATGCCACTGTAGTCCACTGGCTATCCTTAGGATATAGACATATGCTGTTACCGACTTTCTTTAGAACTATTATAGTAGCCGTATCCGCAACGCACGCACGGAAGCTGTCGAGGTCTGCTATTTTTTAACATTTTACCGTGTACTTCAAAATAAAAATAGTTTCTCCAATCGAACTAATAGTTACTAATGTGCAGAGTGGTGTCAACGCTCCTTTTACGGGGAGAGATTATAGAGTAAAATATTTTAAACTCATACCTAAAGAAATTAATTAAGATACCTTATTTATCCATACCTGTATTTCGTGTAACGCAGTTACCCATAGATACCAATAACGTAAACACATACTACTACAAAAATATTACTATCCATCCATGCCGCGAATCTATATTAACTATTTTGTAAAGAAATTTACTTTAATTAATGAAATTTATTATTCTTAAGGTTTGTTGCTCCGACTTCGAAGTAATAAGCAGATCTAATGCGCTAACTTCGTTGCACCTACAAGCTGAGGATGAGGAAATTGATTTCACAAAACATACTAACATAGAGCTACTACCAAAAGTTTGTGGCATACACGTCGATGACCGCATAAAAGGAGGGCAGCTGGCAGATCTTTACGAATTTAGTTGGATGGCTCTGATTTCTTTTGTCAATAAAGAGACTGACGGTATTTTCTTTTTGCGCTCAAATCATATGATCTAAGAAATAAAATTATATTTTTATAGATAAAAACAACATAAATTTAATTATAAAAATGTTTATAAAATAGGGGAGTCGGACTTAAAAAAACATATTTTACAAATATATTCTATAGCTAGATGATAGTTGTTTCTTACGCCTATTAATATTTCTCTTAATTTATAGGTCGTAGCACTATTTATTTTGGCTGTGGAGGAAGTATAATTAACTCTAGATACATATTGACCGCTGCACAGTGTGTGGATAATCGACAAGTTCTAGGTGTCCGCCTTGGTGAATACGATATAAGCAGAAACAATGATTGTCAAGGAGAATACCCAAGATTTTTTTGCGAAGACCATAAACAGGTAAAAAATATTTTACGTAACGTCATTGTTGTTCCATGTAGGTATGCAACGGTCACGATAACGAAAAAATACTTTAAAGTGTGTGTTTAAAGGTCCTTTTCTTATTTTTTATCTAGGATGTTGAAATCGACAAGAAAATTATTCATGAAAATTACCACTTGGCTTCGATACCCTCAAATAATATTGCATTGCTCAGAGTAAAAGACGAAATTAATTTCAACTTTCGTAAGTATTACATTCGTAAGTGTTATACAGTTCGCGAGGCGTATGCTGGGCTTTGCATTTGTGTGGGTTTACGCACACAGTGACGCAGGTGTGACGACGGCTTGAAGCGCGGCGCATCCTTTGCTTGCATGCTTTGTTTAAACCAGTTAATATCGGTTTTTGTTTACCGTTGTGTGTGAGGTATCGGTAGCAATGACATATGTTTAATTCTTAATATTTTATTTAGTAGTTCGATTTATTATGTAGTGAAAAAAAAATTGCACGGTTACTATACAAGAATAGAAAATATGACCATATGACCAAACAGTAAAAGAAGAAAACAAAATTGTACTTACAACGTTATTCTTGATGATTTAAAAATATTTAATATTGACACTACAAACACAAAAGACGAGAGTGAAAATGATGAGGATGCAAATCCAATGTAGCAGAATTGATATATTTTTAATTTTAGGTTTTTTTTTATTGATGATTAATAATATTTTTTTATTTTTTTTGGCTCTACTTTTAGTGCTCAGCTTACGCGTCGTGTACTGTACAATGTACTTTATATATGTAATTTTTTTTTTCTAAATTATAAAATATTTCTTTTAGGAAATGTTGCCCCGATTTGTCTACCTGTATACAAAAGACTTATCAAGTCTAAGCTTGGCGGGAAAATCGTCACGGTAACCGGTTGGGGTGTCACGGAAACAGGCCACTTCTCATCACGTCTTTCAAAAGTTTCCGTACCAGTTTTGCCAGACGCCCAATGTGATGAAAGTGACACGAGAATGATAATTTGCGCCGGTGGTAGCGGAAAAAATGCTTGTCGGGGTGACTCTGGAGGTCCCCTTATGTATATGGACGAGTATAACACTACATACCGCATAATACAATATGGCATTGTCAGTGGCCCAGAAGAGTGCTCCAATAGCCCTAAACCTGGAATATACACTGATGTTCGAAAATATATGCGATGGATATTAGATAACATTGAAGAATAAGTTAAAAATAATTTGAAATCACATATATAAAAATGTAATATTAAAAGTTATGCCGCTACGAGAGTGTAATTTTATACTTTATCTGTAGTCTATATTATATTGATAAATCAAAAATGTAAATATTTTTGTCATCAAAAGTGTAAATATTTTTTAGGATTAATAAAGATGAGAAAAAAATAATTACTTTAATAAAAATAAGGAGGCCAGTCGTGGCGCAGCGGCACGAAGTGTGACTGTAAAACCGACTGGTTGTTCGACTGGTTCGATCCCCACTCGAGGAGATGAAATATTTACTTAAATGTATATTTCCATTTCTTCGCTCTGGTGTCGAGGCTAAGCGCGACGTTGAATTCTGCCACTCAACACGCAATGCCTCCAGAATTCGGCAGAAAGTAGGGAACGGAGTGTCTTAACACAAGGTTCCCTTTGCCTACCCTGCTGTGTGCGGGATACAGCGTTAAGCTGAAAAAAAAGAGAGTAATATAAAAAAAATATGTATGTACTATAAGAGATCAGCTACTCTATGAAATAAGGAAATTGTGCCTTAGAAAAAGTTTTTTAGCGTGATAGTATTTTTTTGTTGTTACCAAAAGTCAAAATCAAAAAATCAAAAGTCACACCTAATGAAATACTATTATGCTGTAAGCCAGACTATTAGAAATAAGACTTCATAGCAAAAGTTGTTGACCATGGTGAGTATTTTTGGTAAACCTGTAAAAATCAATGATCTTAACTACTGTAAATAGAACTCAAAGAAATGGAAATTAATATGAATAATCCCTTGGCAAAAATTGTTAAG
>JAATLQ010033063.1:5585-16438 GCA_013421005.1 Heliconius erato x Heliconius himera | reverse complement strand
ACAATATCAAAAAATCCTTGCTTTGAAACGGCTCGCCACACGCCATGCGTCCCCCCGCGCCCCGCGACGTTTTGCTTATAGAAGCGCGTCCGCCGCGCCCGCCTGCCTCTGTACTGTAGAAAAGTAGATGTAGATGCGATTGTACGTATTGGATAATTGGAGTTTAATATATTTAGTTTCGTCTATTTTGATTAATAGAATAGTAGGTAGTCTTTTGTTCATAATTTCTTCCGTATAAGCATTTTAATTTAAGAGAACAGTAGGTAGGCCTTTGTTTATCATTTCTTGCGTTTAAGTATCCTGTTGTTTATTTTGTTTACTCTTTTTCTGTTCTTTTATTATTTTCTTTACCTTTTAAACATAGGAAATGTTTTTAATTTAATTATACCACGACAAAGTCCTTCAAATATAGGTCGTAGAACAAGAAATGCAAATAAAAATCGTTTAAATCTTAGTAATGAAAGCGTATATGAGACGGAAATTAAATAGTAATTTAAATATATTTACTTATTGAGAGGGATGTGTGTCAATAATAATATTAATCCTTACCCTTTTAAAGCGGGCGAAGTCGCGAGCGGGTCGCTAGTTAGCTATAAATGACATATTTTCTTTAAACAATGTGTTACTGTTAGTGAATATTTACTTAGCACGAGGTGAAATTAGTTTTGTTAAAGATCTAGAGCCACTTTTTTTTATTTATCTTTAGCAAAATTTAATTTAATAGAAACATAAAAACTATACACACAATAGCATACGATTACGTATATATGCAATGAACTACGAATTTGAGGCCAGTCGTGGCGCAGGGGCACAAATCGAGTCTGTAAAATCGACTGGCGTGGGTTCAATCCCAACTCGAGGAAATTAAATATTTATTTACATTTATATTTTCATTATTTCGCTCTGGTGTCGAGGCAAAGCTTGGCGTTGAGTTCCGCCACTCAACATGCAATGCTTCCAAAACTCGGCGGAAAGTGGGGAACGGGGTGTCTTAACACAAGGTTCTTTCTGTCTACCCTGCTGTGTGCGGGATACAGTGTGAAGCTGAATATTTTATCTATAAATTAATTATCTATAAATTAATTAATTTTATCTATAACAGTATAGTAGTGTCACTTTATTCAAGTAATCAATTTCTAGACGACAGAGTATTTAGAAGTAATCCTATTGAATTTTCAGAGCAATTAGTGAATTTTTATATCAGCTAAATTTAAAGTACAGGCGTTATTTACTATTATATAGGTTAGGTTAATTATTTAGTTAAATACATAACATAAAATGAATATAAAAATAGAATTAACGTGATATTTTTATAGTAAGATTTGGTAAACACATCAACTGTACGGAAACACATCTTCAAGCAACCTACTAGATCTGCTGTTATATTTTAATTATCTTATAGATTTTATTGTTTTTCGTTATTTTTCACAAGTATACACCAAAATATTACTTATATTATATTAGGTACTTTGAAAACATTTTCACAATTGACATACAATAATAGAAACGGCTACGTATTCTTATATTAGTCAACAGGAAAAAAATACAAATAATAATGAAGTCTTCTAGTGGTTTTACTTTACACAGCCTCTGCGGCCTAACAGGTGAGTGTAATTGTATTTTAAGAATATTCAAAGTGATTTTATAATATATTTTCTTTATTTAAGAGTAGTGAGTGGTAAGTAGATTCTTAATCTGTGTTTTATCATTAAGTCATTATCTTTTATTATGAAGATAAGAATTTATCAATAGCACTACATAATAAGGATATGTATAGATATATATTCCATATAAAAATGAAAAACGGCGCTCACTTCCGATTTCTTTGTTCTAACTTTTCCTCAAATATAAATTTAACACGAGAATATTTCAAAACGTATAATACAATTTTACAATTGAGTATTATCTTAACGTTTGTTATTAATTAGGTACTAACCTAGGTACCTAGTATCTAGGTAGTTACAATAAAAATTACAATATATTTGCCATATTTTATATTTATTTAGACATTATTATCCATTTGGAATTTTGAGTATCAAGTATATATTATGTTAAAGATGATTTTACATTCCTGTAAATGGTTATGGTAAAACAGCAATAGATAAGGCAGATATGGGAGCCATATAATAAAGCGATACAATAACCGATAAGATTTAACTGATAATATAATGTTAGTCGATACGCGGTCGATCTAGCTCTCGGGCAGAGAATATAAAAAAAACAGCATTTGTAATTTTACTGTAGGTGAGTTATTCATATTTATGGCAAAGATAAGTGCGCTGGAAACAAATTGAAAAGATAATTTTTGTGTTGAAATTTTGTAATAGCTAGTGTAGTTTCACTAAGCCATAGTGCAAACAACGATTGGTTTTGGTAAATATTTTATTATTTGTTATAATAAAAAAATGTATAGGTAAATCATGACTTGTTGATCATTTCATATTACTTATAAGGTTTTTGAAATATTTGCATATCACTGTTTTTTTAATTACCTACTAATGTTGGCATATTTATTCCTTTCTTTTCAGAAAAAAAATTATAAATGTTTCATAGTTTGTGAAGAAAGTCACTCTACACCTTTTTAAATATTTAATAAGGTATGTCCATTGTGGACTAGCTTTAAGTATATTTAGATATTATTTATGTTTTTAATGATATTTGTTAAAATGTAGTCACTTAGTTTCTTTTATCACTAATAACTGGCTTGTTGTGTCGTTTGTTTTGACCTTTGTATAGTAAGACTAGAGATGCAATTTCATTATAACCTTCACATGCTATATGAACGCTGACGTTAAAGGTAACATTTTAATATTTAACTTTATATTGTAATTTGCTTCAAATTTTAACTAGATTCGAAGGCAGGATTGGGAACAACTAAAAAAATTTAGCTTTTATTTTCAGAACATTTCAATGATACGAGAATTACCCATAGAATTGGCAAAAATTGCCAAGAATGAGCTAAACGAAAACCCCAAACAAATAGAAGCTGATTTGAAGAATTTAAAAGAATGGATATTAAAACAGCCTCATTTAAAAGCAAGGACAGGTAATCAATGTTTCTATTTAACATTCTTTTGTTCAGATAAAACATTATAATAATTTAGTTTACTTTATAAGAATATGCTAGTTATTTCTTAGATTGTAGAAAAAAACTGATTTTAATTTTTATTATGTTCTGTGAAAATATTTTAAATTTATATTAACCATTAACTAATATGAGTCAGTGTGTATATGTATGTGAGTTTATAATGTAAAATCGTTTTTTATTCACTTACGATTACGAGGTTGCCTGACTGAATCAGGCAAAAAATTCTGCTCGCCTCATAGCTCGTTTCTTTATAAAATTATTAATCTCGAACAGAATGAAGTTAGTAATAATGTTATTTTATGTATTTTATGCCGATTATATTATAACAAATGACTGGGAATTTCAAATAAAAAATATTAAAATCATACAATAGACTTTAATATTTTAATTAATTTTTGTTTCATCATTATTTCTTGTGATATTTAATGTATTTTTTTTTCATTATAGAGGACCAGTGGCTGGTTGCGTTGCTAAGAGGTTGCAAATTTAGCTTAGAGCGTGTGAAGGCAAAAGTAGAATTGTTTTATACCTTGCGCTCTGTTGCCCCGGAAATGACGCTACGTTTGAGGCCAACAGAAGTAGAGTATTTAAATTTTTTAAGATTAGGGTAAGATATGACTTTAACAACATGTTAATCTTATACGTTTTAGTAAAATTTTTACACAAATATGAAGGTATAGACTCTTTTTCTAGAGTTTCATCACAGTGTAGGCATATACTATATTTATAAAAATAGAAACAATTAGAAAAGAATTCAATTGTTTACTTTTTCTAAATTATTTTTAACTGCTTCGTCTATATAAAAGATGTGTTTGTTGAATGGTTTTTTGACAACATTCCCTCGTAACCGTCGTTAATCAATTTAAGGATCATACAATAAATGAACAACTGTGAGAATTTACATTTATTTAACACGCTGTCCTGACCTTGATCTTTGTATTTTACTGAAGTTGAATTATAAAGAATTGTGTTTTTTTTGTTCTGAAGTAAAATATGTATGTTAATGTATGTAATAAACAAAATATGTGTGATAAAATAATACACTTTTCTGTGCACTCTAGAGTTGCAACTCTAGCTTCACGCTGTATCCCGCACACAGCAGGGAAGGCAGAGGGAACCTAGTGTTAAGACACTGCGTTGCCCACTGTCTGCCGAATTCTGGAGGCATTGCGTGTTGGGTGGCAGAACTCAACGCCGCGCTTTGCCTCGACACCAGAACGAAGAAATGGAAATATAAATTAAAATAAATATTTCATCTTCTCGAGTTTTTACAGTCACACTTAGTGCCCCTGTGCCACGACCCTGGCCTCGCAATGTAAAACTGAACCTTTAAATTAATTTAGTTTGTTAAACTCTTTATCTGATTTACATATATGCTCGCAGTGGCAATATAATTACCATTTATTTGAGAAATTAATATTTATTTTGTTCTAATAGACTCTATTTTTTAATTATTTCCAGAACATGTGTAATATTGCCGCAGTCCAAAATCGACCTCCAACCCTGTGTTATCCTTATACGTCCAGGCTTTTATGATCCCTCGAAGTATAGTATAGCAGATGTTATGTGTATTTTGTACTATTTAGTTCAGGTTCGTTTTTTTTAAATAATAACATATTCTTATATTACTTAGTATACAATTTCTTAAGCAATTCTATTGAATTTTGAACTTTAATAATATAAAAATAAAATTTGCAAGAAAATTTATTTTTTTAGATTTTAGTAATTGAAAACGATGTAGCAACTGTGATGGGCACAAAAATTATTGTAGATTACCAAAATGTTAATTTAAATCATTTAACGCAAGCGAGTCCGAGTATGCTCAAGAAATTAGTAGCTGTTAGTCAAGTAAGTATTTCAATTATAGTAGAACAAAAAAAAATACAATAATACGCTGTTCTGCTCGAATAATGTACCTAACTAGTGCATTCTAGGAAATGTCGGGGTCCTTGTGAATTTGGGGCTCAGTTGAAAATTTAAACAAATAAATTACCGTTTGTGTTTTGTTTAGAGGCCAAATGAGGCCTTTTTAAGTCGCGGGACCTATTTACGGGTCCTATAGTGAAGATTAAAGACTTTATAAGGGTAGTTTTTTTTATCGCTTCACGAAGTATCCCGCATGTAGTAGGGTAGCAGAGGGAGTCTAGTAGCCGAAATTCTTCATTTCCTCGAGTGGGAATGGGTTCGATTCCCACTCGAGGAATAATGCAGCCTGTCGCGTTTACTGTTACTACTGGACCCATAAAAGTAGTTTTGTATTCAATTTATAATATTTAAAATTTTGGACGTTGTTAACTTGTTATTGTGCTTTTGGATTTTAGGATTCATTACCTCTACGTTTAAAAGGCAGCCATCATGTTAATGTACCATCTGGTATAGAAATTATTTTCAAGCTTATCTCTGGATTTCTGAACGAAAAAGCAAAAGAGCGGGTAAGTTAATAGTCATTTGTTTCAAATATCTATATATATAAAAGGACACGTACCTGACTGATTGAGGTAAGACTGTAACCGCTGATGGTAGAAACGTGAAATTTGGACAGATTTTTATTTTCATAATCTGGACATCCACTAAGAAGGGATTTTGAAAAATTGTAACCCTTAATTTTAAATTCAGACTGTTAAAAATATATCATTGAACACGTGTTTGTATGTGGTTTTTTTAGAATTCACCCCTAAGGGTGCAAATAAGCGGGTGAAATTGCGCGCGCCCACTAGTCGATTTATAAAATCATAAAAAATATATAGATATATATTTATCTAAGTCGATTCTTAAATTATAAATTGTAATTTTTAAGGTATACCAGCACTATAAATTAAGATTAAATTATAATTATTCATAATGAGTACGCCCGGTGCAAAAACGTGTATATTTTTTACAATATTTCTCGGTGTTTATTTAATTATTTTCATTTAAGTTGTTGGTTTCATCCTAAAGAAGGAAATATATATTTTTCGAAATATTTTGACGACGATCTTTGCACTTTTGCATTTAAAATTGTTGCAATCTCCCAAAATAGCACACATTACCAATCGTTTGCATTTATGTACAGCTTCTGTCCTGCAAGTAGCACAGTAGGCAGAGGGACCCTAGTGTTAACACACTCCATTCTCCATTTTCTGCGGTATCTTGGAGGCATTGCGTGTTGAGTGGCGGTAAATATTTCGCTTCCGCGAGTGGGACTAGAACCTGTTACGTTTACAAGCTTTTGCCTCTCCGTTACGATTGGCCTCAATTGCAAATTGCATTTCTCAAATAAAATTTATTTTTCAGCTCAAAATACACAAATCTAATGATGAACTGTTTAAATTTATACCAAAAGACGTAATTCCTAATGAATATGGCGGTGAAGGTGGAACAGTAGTGCAAATAATAGGTGAGTATTTAATTTCGCTCACTAATACTCTACTTTTCATATAATCATATTTTCTTATTTTTTATAATTTTTAAAAGATGAAACTTAAAAAGAAATAAGAATTATAATGACTTTAACAGTATCTGTAATGCTATAAATAAAGAAAAAATTTATAGCCTCTACGGCTCCGGTTCAAGGCAACACGCGCTAACGCTCCACGAATATATTTTTATGTTCGAACAAAAATTACATTACCCGTAACTTTGTAAGACATAATGTCTCGGAACATTCATAATATTAATATCTCTGGTACAATATTCACAGATAAAAATATAAATTTGCTGAAAATGATGTAAATGGTGTAAATAGTGCCAGTATTGACTGTGTACCATTCTATTTTTTTATTTTTAAATAAACTTAAATGTTAATCGGGATTTAAATAATTTAATCAATAATTTTAGAAGATTATTGTCAGAATTATATTCTTCTGACTCAAATTGAAATTAATTGCAGAAAATGAGTTTTTTATGATAGGGCTTTTGAGTTTTTAATAACTTGTTTCCAATAATTGATTGCAATTTACACCGATCAAGCACTTGCAGGACGTGAATAGTCAGTGTCGTATAGTTAAATGTTTACATAATTTGATTAAAAAAAGAAATTCTTAATCAAATTATGTAAACATTGCAACGAAGTGTCTTAACACTAGGTTCCTTCTGCTTACCCTGCTGTGTGCGGGATACAGCGTGAAGCTGATTTATTTTATTTTTATTTAATATTTTCATGTATATGGCCGTTCGTTATGTTACACGTACTCTCTAGACACGTTTGTGAATATTTATTTTTTGCTTTTTTTTCAGCTTCACCTTGTATCGTACACATAGCAGAGTAGGCAGACAGAACCCAGTGTTAACCCACTCCGTTCCCCATTTTCCGCTGAATTCAGGAGGCAATGTGTATTGAGTGGTGGACACCAAAGCGAAGAAATGAAAAATACATTTTAATAAATATCCTCGAGTGGGCATCGAACCCACAACTAGTCGCGTTTACAGTCATACTTGTGTCCCTGCGCCTCGACTGGTTACTTGTATTAATTTAAAATTAATATTTTTACAGAATACTGGGCAAATAAAATAAAGGAATATCGTCCGAGATTTGAAGAAGAAATGCAATTTGGAACTGATGAATCTAAGCGAATTAACAAAACTACTTTGGACTTCACTGATCAAGGCTCCTTCCGTAAACTAGATATTGATTAAATTTTTCATTTAAATCTAGAAATGTTTGAAACTGCACTGTCACAATTTAATTGATAATTTATAATCTGTTTAATTGTATAATTTTATAACCGTTTGCACCTTTGAGAAATAACTTCAAGATAATATTTGTGCATGTAATGTTTATTAATAAAAAAATACATTTTATGATTTTTCATAAAACTTTTATTTATTACTAATCCATCAGTGATTCTTGACAGCAATAAATAAATAAATAAAAAAGTCAGCTTCACGTGAACCCTTCACGCAGCAGGGTAAGTAGAGTGAACCTAGTGGTTGGAAACTCTCTCCATTTTCCATCGAATTCTGGACCCCTCTGGTTCTGACCACTGAACCGTACGTTCGTAACGTATGGGTCAGTGGTCAGAGCGCCTAGTCGGTTTCCAGGAGGCGAGGGTTCGAGTCACGCTACGTTCAAAATTTTTATACGTTTTCTAAATAAGTATATTACTTGGATATGTTTTACCTCTGAGGATCGGAGTAAATAAAAAGGTTCTGATCAGTGGTAATAGGCCTTAATATAATTTTGTAAGTCTAAACTCTAAGGAGCTTTGTATTAATTAGTATTTATAGATATTTAATTTGAACTCATTCATTTTTTCATTTTTAAATATTAATCTTATTACGAGTACATAACTACTCAATACGCATTGTCTAGACTCTAGACAATGCGTATTGAGTAGTAATGTCTCTAGACTCTAGAGACATTAGGGTGGGAACTGGAAACGGAGTGTTTTGAAACTACTTCTCTGCTTACCCTGCTATGTGAGATAAAGCGTGAAACTGAAAAAAAATGTAGAAGCCTATATAATAAATTACAATTTGATTAGATAGTACCCCAAACTTTATAAGACACTCCGCTCCTTACTTTCTGCCGAATTCTGAAAGCCTATTGAGTGGACACCAGAATGAAGAAATGAAAATACTAAATATTAAATTTTCTCGAGTAGGAATCGAACCCACAACGTGTCATGCATAGACAACCCCACACATGCTTATACCCAAGCGCCACGATTGGCTTTATACACTATATCATCTTTTGTTAATTACAATTTCATAATAATAACGTGACGTTAAAGAGCAGTACATACAGATGTAAAAAAGCAAGCAATGTAATATTAATACGATATGTGCTTTTCGTATTATATAAATGTAATTAACTGGCAAAACTCCATAAGTACATTAGGTGTCCGAGCGGTAGCACATAATTTAAAATAATAATAAATAATTAATTAATATAATATCATTAATATATTCATTAAATAAAAATATTATATTAATTAAACAAGTGCATCGGGAACTCTCGTGGTTTAAGTTAAATATTCTTATTATTTACTGTAGTTCTTTCATACAAGATATTGTATACAAAAATATTAAGGTAAGTACTATTTAAATTTTAAATCTTTTTTTTAAAGATTCTTATTGTACAAATTTCTTACCCTGTTTCAGAATAAGATTTAAATTCAATGTTTGAAAGTTTAATAGCTCAATAGCCATTATACAAATAAGTTTTTAGGGGGTGAAGTTTCGAAACAGTTTGAAATGAAAATTAAATAAATTTAAAAATAATGTTCCAAGATTTATTATAAAAATAACTGAAACAAAATAAAATAAAATCCATGTTCTAATTTGAAATAAGTATAATTTTATAAAAAAATAACATTAAACATTTTATTAAAAAATAAATTAATTACCTAAGTAATATTACGACTGTTTTTTTTAGTTGTTGTGCGCCACAGACTTTTGTTGTCCGTGCCTTCTTTGTCCTTAATTGATTTTTTTTTTGAATTTTAATTCTTACACTATAGACTTATGGTCCGTACCTTTTGTTATTTTTACATTTCTTTTAATACTTTTTACTGTAGATATTACCTAGAACTAGACTTACCTTTGTTATTACATACATATATTTCTATATTTATACAATATCTGCTTAGGACAGTCCAGTTATTATTAAAACCAATTGATTATTAAAACGGTTGTTTTTTCCTTTTTAAATGTGAAGTGGACGTTAACTATATGTTGAATGGTCTGCAGTTCCTTTTGTCAAATCCGAGTATGTGGCCGTTGATTATGTTGATCGCGGTGCAGTTAGTTGATTTCGTAATATATCTATTGCCTCCTCATCTCTGTAGGAAATAGCCATTTTGATGTTGTGTTCCACTATATCAGTCACGGAATCTTCATTTACCCGGCGAATGAACCTGCCGATAGCGTCTTCTCCGGCGTCAGTGTAGTAGATGCATCCTTTTGTATGCCTTGTTAATGCGACGACAGCATGTGATATGCTAAGTCCCTGAGATTCGTTGATGGTCAGGGTGCGTGAGTTTCCCCCCTTTCCGTATCCTTTTCCGGTTAGGTCCGCTTTTTCTGCTTGTGTATGGACCAGGTACAGAGTATTGGGAGAATCTATAGGGATGGAAGCACCCATGTATCGCAACTCTCTCAGGGAGCGAGCTGTCTATCGGGCTGAGTAGATTCCGTTATAAACTTCGTTGAACGCGTATGTCACATCCAGTGGATATGATCTCGCTAGCTCTTGACTGATGACCGTCACGAGATTTGTGCCTATATAGTATATGATTTGTATAGTAGTACATTTGGAAGAACCTCTTTCAAAACTTTGGAAAGGCTTTGGAAGAGGTTTAATCTGTCGATAAAGGGTAGTTGGTTTATGTCCCCGACAAGTATAAGTATCTTGGCTTGGTATTTGGGAAGTATGTTCAGTAGAGATGGAAGATGCTGCACGTAACAAGATGACCGGAACCTTAGCTGCATTGATGAGACGGCGAAACGTCATTACAGCTGTGCGTTTGGCTGTACACAATGCAGTGTTGGTACCGACGCTGTTGTACGGCAGCGAAACGTGGGTATTACAGAAGAAGAATGAAAGAAAGATGAATGCCGTGGAGATGAGATCTCTTCGTAGGATATGCGGAGTCAGCTTAGCTGATCGAATCCGCAATAAAGAGATACACAGAATAGCAGGTACTAGCGAGGATGTCACGGTGATAATGAAGATTCCGGCCTAGAATAGGATCATCCTGGTACTGGTGGTGTCGTAAGAGGCGACTAAAGTACGTGTGGTAGAGTCACGTCTCCAGCAATGGCAACACGCATGGGCAGACTCGAC
>JAATLQ010033062.1:0-16437 GCA_013421005.1 Heliconius erato x Heliconius himera | reverse complement strand
AGAATGGTATCCAAGAGAGGGTAAAAGAAGAAGAGGAAGACCTCCCAAAAGATGGGATGAGGATCTAAAAGTGGCTGCGGGTACATTGTGGGTGAGGAAAACCCACGATAGAAACATGTGGAAAGCTTTGGGGGAGGCCTATGCTAAGGCAAAACAATCTTTACCGGTGTCAATATTATAAAAAAAAAAAAATGTATTATGATTATTTAGATTGTTAATAAAGGCTTTATTATTATTATAATCAATCCCAATTTTGTTTAATAATAATTTGAAAATACAAATTAGATTATGGTAAAAGAGGAAAAAATTTAGTGTAACTGTAAAATCGACTGGTTGTGGGTTCGATCGTCACTCGAAAAAAAAATATTTATTTACCCTTTGGTGTCAAGGCAAAGTGCGGCGTTGAGTCCCGCCACTCAACATACAATGCCTCCAGAACTCGGCAGAATGAGGGGAACGGAGTGTCTTAACAATAGGTTCCCTAGTCACCCTCTTGTGGGCGGGATACAGCGTGAAGCAGATTTATTAATTAGATTTTTAGCAAAAAATTTAACTTTTTACTCACCCTTACTGACTTTAACACTAGACTCGTTGTCTGCACTCATGACGCTATACAATATTAAAGTTTATTGTATTTTACATAAATGTTTATTTGTATTTATCCAAAAATGCCATACTGTCATACAGACATTTCTGTATTCGTTGAAAATCTTAAACAAGAATAATTTAAGCATTACAATTATACAGCAATTGATAAATAATATTTTTTACAGACAAATTCTTTTTATCTCAGGTTATATTATTAGTGCAATGTTCAAAGGCATCCTTACATTTGTCACCTACATCATTGTATGTTGTTCTTAAAACAAATAGGTAGGTAGCTTTTTGTAGATGAAAAAAATCTATCTTAGCTCATAGTGTCTGACTTTCAATCTAAATGCGTGGTGGTGTTGGTTCCGTCCCGACTGGGGTAATTTTAATTTTTCCGCTCCAGTACAAGGTTCATCGTTGTGGTTCCGCTACTCAATGCACAATGGTTTGAATTCGTGTGGAAAGTAGAGAAGAAAAAAGAAGAAAGAAGTCTTGACAATAATTTTTCCTCTCTGTCTGCCGCGCAATATATGGAATAAAGCAAGAAGCTAGAAAAAAAGTATAACAGTAACATATCTATTAGGGGTTTTTCCATCACAATAATAAAAAAAAAGCAGACTTCAAACAACGAACTGAAAAGTAAAAAATACTTTTTCATAAAGTAAAACGTACTTTGATTTTGTTAAACAAAAATAATAAAAATAAAAAATTATAATTATAAATGAAGTCGATGTCGTGAAATAAACAGGCTTAGTAATTCGATATTGTAGTAAGGTTGTTGTGGCATTTGCTCGAAACCAACTTCAAAATTATTAAATCTTTTTTTAATTATTTTTGTTTAACAAAATCAAAGCACATTTTATTTTAAGAATTTTTTATTTTACTTTTTAGATCGTAGTTTGAAGTAGTTTTTTTTTTGTTAAAAATGTATTGATTAACTTATATTTACACCGATATTCGATACGGTTATGATCAGTCATAATAGTCGCTAGTAATATAGGAGAAGGTGGTATCGTATCCGCATGGTGATTTCTGATTTAAAATAATGCCATCTATTAAATTTAATATTTTATATGTTTGTAGATGCCTAGACTAAATTTGTTGTCTTCAGCGTCGAAAAAAAGAAAAACTTGTGATCCTGAACAAATGAAAAAGAAGTCATTGAAGCGGTGACCATGGGCTACAAAAAGGCAGTAAAAAACGGTTGCCAACGAGACGTTATACTGCTGGATAGAGCTAGCTTCGATAATAAAGAAGTCATAGAAACCGATTCGTCTTTATGTGATGAAAATGCCCGTCCATTACTCCAGTCCAGTACCTACTTACGGACTTAGATACGGTTTGTATTTTTTGTGATACTAGTTATTCCAGTGATTCAGTGGCTTTAGTGTCAGAGCAATAACTTAAATGACATTATGGGTTCATAACTACATTGCAAATCCTGAAGGTGAATATTGTATCTGCGATTTTTGTCGTTTTTCAACACATTTAATGTGCCCCCAGGGGTTGCCAAACAGTTTTTATAGAATACATATTCGCCAGTCGTGGCGCAGGGACACAAAGTGTGACCATAAACGCGACTGGTTATAGGTTCGACCTCACTCGAGGTGATGAAATATTTATTCAAATTTATATTTTCATTTCTTCGGTCTGGTGTCGAGGTAAAGTGCGGCGTTGATTTCCGCAACTTAACACGCAATGCCTCCAAAATTCGGCGGAAAGTGGGGAACGAAGTGTCTTAATACTAGATTCTCTCTGCCTACCCTGCTGTGTGCGGGTTACAGCGTTAAGCTGTGTATAGAATACATATATTTTTTAATATTCAGTCTCATTTTTTTATTCCATATTAAATTATGATTACCTAAATATATACGTAAACCGGTGATATACATTTATATTCTTTCTACTCTTTACACTAGACCTCAAAAAAAAAAGCAATGAAATGAACTTTTATACAGTGTTCTGTATAAAAGCTCATCAAGAAGTCATCGTGGTACAGTGGGACGTGTCTTGCTGGACATATGATAGTTGAGTTTCGAATCCTCGAATCCTCGAAAAAGCTCGAATCCTAAATTATTAAAAAAAAGAAAAAAAAAATGGCTTCACGCTGTATCCCATACACAGTATGGTAGGCAGAGGGAACCAAGTGTTAAGACAGTCTGTTCCCACCTAAATTATTAAATTAAAAATTATTCTTATTTCCTTGGTCTCGTAAGGCATGTGCATGTCGCAGCGTTAAATTACGTCAATCAACGCGTTAGTAAGGTCTCACAATTAAGCGGAAACTAAAGCTAGAACTATTGGGAGCTGCGAGATATTTCCAACACAAGTGTCTTCTGATTACTTACTGGGAGGTCTCAGTGAAAACAATTAATGACAACTTAACAATTTGTATATTATATTTTCTAAATAAAGATCATTTTCATTATCATTTTTCACTAGAAAACGAAAACAGCACAAAAATTACTATCACAAAGAGAAATGGGAAATAAAACAGTCATTAACAGTTTATAATTAAATATATTTATTTATATAAAATATTGTCTTTCAACTAGTGTGTAATACTTATGGCATGAGTGAATATGGTTCATAATTTAAATTAAAATCTTATAAAAGTAAAATTAAGTAAATAAATAATGATTAAGTAAATAAAGTTAAGTATCGTTTAAATTATTCTTAACTAAAGAGGTATGTGATACGCAGATTATGTATGGTATGTATGAAATCTAAAATTACTATCTAAAATCAGCTTCACGCTGTATCCCGCACACAGCAGGGTAGGCAGGGGGAACCTAGTGTTAAGACACTCCGTTCCACACTTTCTGCCGAATTCTGGAGACATTGCGTCTTGAGTGGCAGAATTCAACGCCGCGCTTTGCCTCGACACCAGAGCGAAGAAATGGAAATATAAATGTAAGTAAACATTTCATCTCCTCGAGTGGGGATCGAACCCACAACCAGTCGGTTTTACAGTCACACTTTGTGCCGCTGAGCCACGACCGGCCTCAATTACTAACTACTATCTATTTTATAAGAAATATAAAATTATGCTAATACTTTATCAATATACAAAGCTGACGTTATTTTTTTTAAACACTATTAGCTTAGGTGGTGGAGTTGTGATGTTGTTACATTAAATAATTTTAAATATTAAATGAATAAAATTATTTCTTATATATCGAATTGTATTAAAAATGTCACATTTAAATATGTGAAAGATTTAAAAACTATTTATATTTGATGTTTCGGTATTTTTTGTTTTTTTTTAATATATTTAAGAACTTAAAATAAATTAATTAAGTATATAAAATTTAATATTATGTCAATTTATTAAACTACATTATGCATTTTTAATTTAAAATACTTATACCTGTAATTAATCATAATAATATAAAAAGTTTTGCTACATTAATATTTATTATATATTCTATGTAACGCTTTGGCTTGATTTTTTTTTTTTTGATTTTGACACTTAAAAAAAACTTAAAGATATTTAACGATACGAAAAAACATTAAAAATGCAACTGGACGTTCAGAATTAGCATTTAGGTAAGTTTTGAAAATTGAAAAGAAATATTTTTTTTGTAATATAATGTCAAATAAAATTTCAACTGTTAATTAATTTAGATTGATCTATATATTTATTCTAAAACTAAACTAAGTAAAAAGTAAATAACTAAACTAAGCTAGCTTCATTTTAATATTTCATAATTACTATTTATATAAAACTAAATATTTACTATAAAGCTGCTTTTCTATATATTATATTTTACGTTTGTTTTCTACATCGCAGCATCTCTTATATACTATATTCGATATTTATTACCACCGAAGTCTATATTAAATGTCACATTCATCTGAGTCACACATGTACGTAGTCAACTTACTTTACAATTTTGAAACAAAATACTAGAAACTTATATAAGATTCAATAATATGCTTAAAATTATACCTATATAAAAATGTATAAGAAAATTTCCTACAAAATAAGTATTAATTATAGATAGGCTAAAAACAAGGTAATACGGCGAATTGAGAATAACAGAAAAGAAATTGGACGCTGTTATGCAAATAAAACATAATATTAGCCTAATAATTTAATACAGTGTTTGCTTAAACAAAAATGTTATTTAACTAAATATTGGAGGTGTATATTAATATTAATTGACTATATTTTGCATAAGCTTGTCCAATTATAGCCAGTCTAGATATTATTGAGATAGAAAAAGAAAAGATAGATACTTAAAGTACTACAGCACCCACAACAAAGATAGAATTATAGGTTTTTAGTTTTTGATCTATTCATGGCTTAGAATTAGAAAACTAGAATTGTACTTAAGTAGGGATTTATAATTAAACGTGGGATTAAGAATAGAATGTGAGCACAGAAGTGTGGTTCCCGCGCACGAACAGCACGGGGGGGAAGTCCCGGCTCAGCATCTCCAGCCACGCCATGTAGAGGGGCGCGGACACCGACCCCTGTATATATAGTAGTTAGTAGTAATTGGGATTACTTATTAAAATGGATAATTATACAATGTGGAAATAATAAATGAAAATATAGATTTATATTTTTTTCATCTTCGCGCCGTATCCCGCGTGTAGCAGGGTGGGCAGGGGGCTTACTGTTAAGACACTCCGCTCATCACTTTTTACCCAATTTTGGAGCCATTGCGTGTTGACTGGCCGAACTCAACGACGGGTTCGACATCAAAGCGAAAAAATAAAAATATTAAATATTTTATTTTCTTGAGTGGGAATCGAACCCACAATATGTCGCGTTTACACTCAAACGCTTGTGCCCCTTGAAATAATAGATATATTTTTCGAGAATCAATATGAGACATGTAAAGAATACGCCAAAACACTTTTATGATTTATTAATACAATTGTGATAATAATTAAAAATAATTTAGGTATAAATATAAAGTACAGATAAATATTTGAATATATTAGATTTTCTTAAGGCCGCCGTGGCGCAGGGGCACAAGGGTATGGCTGTAACTCGACGGTTGTGGGTTCGTTCCCCACTTAAGAGAATAAAACTCAACACGTAATGCCTTAAAATTCGGTGGAAATTGAGGAACGGAGTGTCTCAACACTAGGTTACCTCTACCTACCTGAATAAAGTGAAGCTGATTTTTTTCATTGTGTTAAATATACAAACTGACCTTGCGCGGCATGGGCAGCGACATGACGACGAGGCGCGCGTCGGCGGAGTTGAGCCGCAGCAGCTCGCGCAGCCGCAGCTGGCGGTTGGTCTTCTCCGCTAACGTCGCTAGCTCCGTGGCACTGATACTGCCGTCTATTACATTAATAAATACAGTTCTTTCATTATTTTTATTACATTTTTTAAATATAATTTTTATCTTTTTCTCCTTCGTTGAATATTATGATAGCGAAAGGCAAAATAACATTTTGTTTTTTAAATCACGAAGGTCAATGCAAATAATTTGGACTCAGACTATATTTATTCTGTTAATTTCTAAAAGATATTTTCGCCCTGCGATATCACGAAGGAGGAATTAAGTTAGGAAAATATTTCACATTTTCTATACTTTAAGATATCTATATATACATACATAAATAGTGTAAAACTGGTTTTAACATATGAATTAGGTACCTCCACTCTCTTCAGTGAACTTCTTAATAAGATCTTCGAACATCTGTTTAGTTTCAGCTTGTGGTGACTCCGTGATGTCCTGCACCATTGTCAACGACGAGTAGTCGATGCGGAACTTACCCAACAGGTTAGCCATACTGTGGATATTAATAATTTTACGTATAAAATTTTCGTCTTTAAATTTTGTTATCTAATTTAGAGAGAAAGAGGAATATAATATCTTAGGAATAAGATACTCTAATCTTTTATTTACATCTAACTTAATTCAAAGAGAAATCGACCCATATTATTATTAAAACTCTTTCTAATACCGAATTCTTAACTAAACTAGGCATAAATTAATTTTCCTATGGAAATACAGGTATTTCTCCATCATAAACTTCAGAAAGGAATATGGAGGAATTCATATTCGGCGGAAAATGAAAAACGGAGTGTCTAAACACTCCGGTGTGCGGAATACACAAATGAACACAAACTTGCGCTCCTCCAGCTCCAGCTCGTGGTGCCTGTTGGCGAGCGCGAAGATGCGCAGCGCGCAGCGCGACCACGCGGCGCGCTGCGACACGATGTACGGCAGCAGCATGGTGAGGCCGCCGTCGTCGTACAGCCACCACACGTCGATGGTGCCCGGCTCCTGGGAGTGTACCAGGTCATATCAGTTGATATCAGTGAAGGCTTAGCTTAAGTAATCATGTATACAAAGGCGACTTGACGTATTATACAAAACTGTGTTCTTATTACTTAACAAATATAGAAAATCTAAACAATTACAAAAATCTAAATAATTTGAAAAAAGTAATAAAATCTTATACTAGAATATAATAAGTAATAGCTTATAAGTAGGCTTCATGGGTTGTCTTTAGTTTAATATATAAAAAATATATTATTAACTAAAAACAATTGATAAAGTTGAATTAAATAAATAATAAATAAATACCTGTTTTCTCTTAAATATAGTCATGTGTGAGAGCTGCTCTGCAGACACTTCAACACCAGCTGCAGATTTGTAAACAATTTGTCGGTGGATGTCTAACGGCTTCTTGTCCTTCTTTTTCGTAGTGTCATTTTTCTCCGAAATAGTAAATGATCGTGATGTTGTTAGTGTTAATAGATCTGAAGAAATATTATGAAATAAATTTAATCTAAACTTATAATATAATAAAAAAATCCAATCCATTTTAATGCCAGTCGTGGCGCAGAAGCACAAAGTGTGACTGTAAACGCGATTGGTGGTGGGTCAGATCCCCACTCGAGGAAATTAAATATTAATTTAATTAATTTATATTTCCATATTTTCGTTATGGTGTCGAGTGTTAATACCAGAATTCAGCTGAAAATGGGGAACGGAAGAAATGGAGTGTCTTAACACTAGGTTCTCTCTACCTACCCTGCTGTGTGTGGGATACAGAGTAAAGCTGATTTAATTTTTAAGTTTAATTATACATAAAATTAACGGGGCGTATTGCGAAGCGCAATTTATAAAAGTAAATTAAGAGGATAAGTAAAACTGGCTCCTGACTTGCTTGCTACTATATTTACTATAATCTATAGTATAGCTTACTATCAAATTTACACTTAAATTATAATGTGTAAATGTTAAAATTCTTCATGAAGATTAGAAATCGCAAGAATACTGCGCGAACACCCAAAACACATACTTTAAGAATTTCGTTTGTCTTTTTAAAAGAGTATCTAATCGATTATTCAGTACACAATAAGCTAATCCAGTTTTTTAGAAATGAACTTGTGTCTATTGGCAACCGTCCAAACGCTCTTGCTACTACTAACTGTGGAATACTTTAAAAGCCAAAAATATCCTTCCTAAGACAATAACAATAATACTTACTAAGATTGTTCTTTGGATGGTCAGCTCTGATGTCCAGGTCGGAGTCGGCGTGCATGATGGGCGCGCGCACGCGCAGGTCGCCGGAGCTGGAGGCGGCGGTGAGGCTGCTGCTGGCCTCGTCGCCGCCCACCGCGCTGTAGTCCAGCCCGCCCGGCACGCGCAGGATGCCCACGGCCAGACGACTCTCGAACGCTGAACTATTGGGATGGAAATTCTTATTACCCATTTCGTATAAACCTTTATAGTTTAAGTAATATTAATTAAATTAAAATGATTAATGATAAAAAAAACCGACTACAAAACACTCTAAAAAATAAACGACTGCTTGATATGAGCATTTTCAAAGAGATGAACATATTTTCTTGAATCAACAAAGATCATTCTCGATTCAGTCATCATTCAAACAAAATAAAACAACATATAATCTATTCATCTTAAAAATGTCCTATTACAAATATAACATGTATATACTTATTACACATGAATCCAAATATTTGATAACATATTAAGTTTTTAATATTCCCGCTACTAAAAAACATATTTAACGCAATTTTCATTACATTAGATGAGACACCACAACAGGGGTCTACGTGAGATTAAGGTCTGTGTCCATAAGTGTGTCCAAATCCCTGGGGTTTTGTCAGACGGAGCTATGCCCATTAAATGTAAGAGTACGATTTATTATAACTATCAATAAATACTCACTGCAAAACATTAAAATAAGCTTCAAGATGGCTCCTGTCGGCAGTTTCCCAATCAGCTTTATACCCCATAAGCAAGACATTGGGCGCCAGCTTGCCGACGCCCACGCCCTGCATGAGCGCGCGCGCGCCGCCCTCGAACGCGAAGCCGTGCACGCCGGCGCAGAACGCGCGCACCTTGCGCCCGCGCAGCCACTCGTCACCGGAGCGGGCGCGGTGCGATCTCTCCTTGTGGGATAGCTTTTGCTATATAATAATAAATTTATTTATGTTATTAAATAGTATTTACCTTTTTGTACATATTAATAATTCGATTTAGATATTAACTTTTGGAATGAAATGTATGGAGAACTCACAATAATTATATTCGAAGACATATTGAAGTAAACTAATATATTAACATGATATTTTCATATATTTGTGAAAAAAGAATATGAAACTATAATACGTTGTTTTCTATAGTTGCTAATACTTTGTTTTTTACGATACTCTAAAACAATTTAAGAACCTACTTAAAGAAACATAAAAACATGAACATTACAACTATGGGCTATGGTATCACGACCATGTTCATTCATTCATTATATATTGTCTTTTTTACCAGCTTCACGCTGTATCCCGCACACAGCAGGGTAGGCAGAGGGAACCTAGTGTTTAGACACTCCGTTCCCCACTTTCTGCCGAATTCTGAAGCCATTGCGTTGAGTGGCGGAACTCAACGCCGCGCTTCGTCTCAACACCAGAGCGAAGAAATGGAAATATAAATTTAAGTAAATATTTCATCTCCTCGAGTGGGGATCGAACCCACAACCAGTCGATTTACAGTCACACTTTGTGCCACTGCGCCACTACTGGCCTCTATGTTTTAAATAATGTTTATTATTGTTGTGCAACACCCCTACATAAGAACCACGTTGTTATCTCTGAGTTTGTAACACACTCTATACTTACGTGTTTCATTACTTTTTGTCTCGTCTGACAATAAAATAAGTAAATAAAGTATTAAAAACATGTCACTATATGAATGCTACTCATATAATAATACAAAATATATTTTTATTAACGTTAACACGTTAAAAAGTCCACGTTGATTAGTATATAATATTTTACGTGATATAAGAGTTTTTTTTAAACAGTAAACGTTTCATTTCCTCGAGTGGGAATCGAACCCACAGTGTGCCGTGCTTACTGACAAACGCTTGTACCATAACTAAACTATATATCTAAATATATCTAAAAGATAGATATATAGTTACACTAATAGGACTTACCAATGAAATATCTCCCACAATCATGAGAGATCCTGACTTAGTGATAAGGTTCCCTAGGTCGACAAGTGCGGGGCGGTCTTGGGGCTTCCCCGCGAGTATGAGAAGCTGGGGCCAGTAGTTCTTCACGTGATCACCTGTTCTTGCTAAACTGTGAACGCTAGAGAGCGCCGTCTTGTACATTTGCGCTTGAGTACTGCTGCCCCAATTCACGTCTTAAATTAATATTAATTTCAAATTAAATATTTGAGTATTTCATTATGGCATAATTTAGCGTTTTTATCTATAGGTTAGTGGATCAAAAGTAGAGAACGAAGTGACACGTCACTCCATCTCTGTTCCCTTCACGCTGCGCTACTCATGCGTAGATCTGCAACATTACGGACGATAAAAACTACCATCGTAATGTTGTGGATTTACTATTTATTAATAATATACAATTCTATTTTAATTTATTTATAAATTCAAATATTCACACGTAACTAATCAATAGTTATAGCCACACAACAGGAAAAATAACGATCTAACAAACGCGCGAAATTGATTTGTGGCCTCGTTCTAAAATGCTTCGTCCCATTCGTAAAATCATTTTCGTTCATCTTGTGAACATAAACAGAAAAAAACCTAGGTACAAATCCGTGTACACACTACAAATATACTCTCCATCTCTCTTTTCTCCGCTTCTCTTTTTAATTTCAAATTATTTAAAATTGTCTCTCTTAAATTGTGTTATAACTATATAGAAGATTAAAATATGTATGTACATATATAGAACATCAAAATTATTAGAAAAACTAATCAAATCGAACGTGAACAAAAACTAAACAGCATCGCTGTAAATAACTATTAGGTACCTACGAGGTATCTACAATACGTAATAGTTACTTCACAGGTACCGATTTAGATCAATCACTGCTTATTCCAGAGTGAGTACCGACGTACCGCTAAAAGCACTACAAAAGCCCTCTTATCCTAATTTATGAAAGTCATAAATTATCATATTTGCGATGATCTTTCAGCCATGCTCTATATAATTCCAGAAAACATAATGGAATTTTGAATATAGAAATTTCAATATATCAATACCCAGTATATTGTAATATAATTATTTTGGATGCAAACATCCAAAATAATTATATTACTGTAAAAGATATTTCCAAAAAGCCTGCCTGGTATGCCCTGCAATACGAAAAAAAAACTTAGTAGGAAAAGATATTCGGCTCGTTCTTAATTTTTCGCTTATATAAATGATCGTCTGAATAGACGGGAAAACGCTAATACTCTACTATATATTCTATCTGTAAATTATATTTTCAAAAATTTGGTTACAAACAAATTTTTTCATATTGCAGGGCATAGCAGGCAGGCTGAAAACTCTGTTCCCGCTTTATCCAATTTTCGAAATACAGCGTGTTGCATAGTGAACTCCGCGTTTTGCTTTGTCACCAAAGCGAATAAATGAAAATAATTTGTTACCCTTAATGGGAATCGAATCCAAAACCGTTACATTCAGACTCTATGTCACTGAGCCACAACCTCGTATATTTTATATGTTATTAAAATAAGCAAATCTCACCAGGCTTCCTGTAGTGTACAACGAGATATAACGTAAAGAATATAGCGAACGTGATGAGCGCCATCATCCAGCCGATGAGCAGCATGATGCCGACGCACAGCAGGAAACCGATCATTGACAGCCATACGTTGTAATACTGAAACCGATTTGGATTTGAACCCGCGCCTCTCGAAAACCGTACAAAAACGTAAAAGTAAATTAAAATTTATTTTTCTTTTCTAAGTGTATGTGTACTTTAAAAATGTTAAAAATATATTATTATTACCTGATGTTCTACGTAACTTACCCGGAAGGTGGGTCTCCATCCCAGAGGACGCACGAGGGCCGCGTGGAACGTGCAGAAGTTGATGAGTGCGTACGACGCGAGATAGAAGTTAGATATTAGCGGCGCGATCGTGTTCAAGTCCGCTGTAAAACATCATTTGACAATTTGATAAATAAAGAATATGAGAAAAAAAAATTTAAAGTGAAAAGTACTTAAAAAATATTAAACTTCTAAATACAACACTATGCACTGTTATATATTACCTATAAGCAAAAACATGAGCGAAACTAGGAAAGTAAGCACGTATCCGCGGTAGGGCTCGCCGTGCTTGCCGTAGGGCTTCGAGAAGAAGATGAGTCCGGGGTAGATGCGGTCCACGCCCAGCGCCTGGATCAGCCGCGGGACCGACAGCAGGTTCGTCAGCGCCGTCGACAGCGTCGCCGCCCAGCATCCGCCGTATATGAGAGGACCCCATGCAGACATCAGTTGCATCACCTATAACAAATAAACAGTTTAGCCGCATACAATATTAGAATTGAGTAAAATTATAATTCATTATTTTATTCGTTTATGTCCAGAGGCCTATCGTATGACTGGGCCCTGCGCCAGAAGACCGATGAGTTGTGTGTTCGATTCCCGCTTTAATATTTTCATTTCTTCGCTCTGGTATCGAAATCAAACGCGGCGTTAAGATCCGCCACTCAACACGCAATACTTCCAAAATTCGGCCGACAGTGAAGAACGGAGTGTCTTAACACTACACTACTCTGCTATATGAATGGATAAAGCTGAAAAAAAAATATTTACTTGTACTCACTGAGTAACTATTATGAAGTCCATATTTACAGTTCTCATAGTTATCACCACAGGTCGTGACGCCAGTATAGTCCAAGATCTCTGTTCCATTCATGATAAGGGCCGTGACGTTCCCGTTAGCGTTCCTGAGCGCGCCGCCGCCGGAGAACAACACCATGAGGGCGTAGCTGATCATCGATATTAGTAACGAGAGTAGAGTTCCCTTAGGGATAGCTGATGCTGGATCCTTAAATCATATATAAATATAACAATTTCAGAATTTTACAATTATAATAAAATTTTATTTCTCTTATATAGTATTGTACTTATAAGACTATTATAAATGGTAAAACAATCGATATCTTGACACCTACTTTTGTTTTAAAATAAATATAAGCTAAAATACTACGTATAGAAATTTTACCGTAGCGGGTAACCGTCCAAGTTTCCAAAGAGGCGCGAGTTCAAATCCCGGTACGTTCAAATTTTTATACGTGTTCTTAATAAGTATTTTTGTGTAATAACTAACTAAGTGTAGAACAATACTTTAAAAATGTTAAAATAAAAACTTATTCATTTATTTTTTAACGCCAGTCGTGGCGCAGGGGTACATAGTGTGACTGTAAAACCGACTGGTTGTGGGTTCGATCCCCACTCGAGAAGATGAAATATTTACTTAAATTTATATTTCCATTTCTTCGCTCTGGTGTCATGGACAAGCGCGGCGTTGAAATCTGCCACTCAACACGCAATGCCTCCAGAATTCGACAAAAAGTGGGGAACGGAGTGTCTTAGCACTAGGTTCCCTCTGTCTACCCTGCAGTGTGCGGGATACAGCGTGAACATATTAAATAATACAAAGTATTTATGTTTGAGATTAAAGTATCGAAATTCAATATAATAACATCGGGGAAGTGCATCACGTGCTATAGTAGTTGCCTAAATAAACGGATTTAGTAATCGCAACCAATCCTAAACACCCTAAATGAATCACATTTGCAGTAGAGAATGATATCAACAGTTGAATCATAAATCTTGAATTTTGAAATTGATTTCAAAAGGATAAATTGATTTCACACGTGTGAATCATTGAACACGTGTTTCATGGTTTTTTAGGATTCAACCCCTAAGGGTTCAAATAAGGGGTCGAAACTTTATATGAAAAAATCTTTAAATCGCCACCGATTTTTATAAAAAAATAAATTTAGACTGTAAAAAACATTTTATTGAACACGAGTTTCGTGGTTTTTTTAGAATTCACCTCTAAAGGTGCAAATAAGCGGGCAAAGCTGCGCGCGCCCACTAGTCTTACCATATAAAGATAGGCGTACTATTTTTACAGAACGTAAATAAAAAATTATATTTAGATCTGATTCTATCATATAAAATTGGTTTAAATTGATTCAGAACTCAGTGCTGTAATAAAATTCGGACATTTCAGCGGTCAACATATTTGACACTGCTGTACCCGTTTCATTCGATTTGTTTGTCTTTTTAAATTGGCGATACATCATTTACGTTTCCATTGAGCTTGTTTGTTCCTCTTTAAGGACGTTGGATTCGAGTAGGTATATGTTTAATTAGCTTCACGCTGTATACCGCACACAGCAGGTTAGGCAGAGAGAATCGAGTGTTAAAACATTCCGTTCTCCATTTTGCGCCGAATTCTGGAGGCATTGCGTGTTGAGTGGCGGAATTCATCGCCGCGCTTTACTTTGAAATCAGAGCAAAGAAATAGAATATAACTTTAAATAAATATTTCATTTCCTTAAGTGGGGATCGAACCCACAACCAGTCGCGTTTATTGGCCTCGAGTCGAGAATGAGTATAATATATTTGACTATTTGAAATTGTACGTTGAGATATAAAAAGTTCCATTGGAATAGAAATATATGTATTATGAGACACTGCTAGTATTTATCATATAGGTACGTAGGAAACCTAAAATTACACATAATTCCTTTAATTTGCCAATTTTTCAATTTACACAACATTTAGACTCAATGTAGGTAACATAGCTGGTGTGGGACGTACTCGTAGGTACCACTATTGTGATGTTTCAGTTTCAAGGAGATATCTATCTCCTTACAGAAAAAATATTGTATACAATTACGCTTAGGTACATGGAAATTAAGATTTTTTTTAAAATATATTATTATAGGTTTTGATCCTTTACTAAATAACTTCCTAAAAGACATAGTATCATGTAAAAGGAGGCGGAAAATTTTAGGCCTAAATGTAGAGTTTAGATATAGTCCAAAAAAATTGTAATTTTTTTAAATTTTAGAATACCAAAAAACCGCCGCGCTATGGATATGGATCCCTGTGTTAATTGTGCGATAGCCTCACTTTTACCAAATCTCGGCTCTCAGTTTGCCAAAACTGACAAAATGTTCAGCGACGGAATAATATACCAGATATCTACCTGGTAATCTATTAAATCATACCATTTTCATCTCTTTACATTCTGGGGCCCAAAAATATAATTGGGCCCCAGAATGTATAGCCCATGCAGGCCCATTGTAAGACATTTTTTAAAACACAACAGAAATCTACTTAAAATTGACGTCATAATATAGATAAAACATTTTTTTTCTTCCAATACATACATATCAACAACTTGTCGAAATAAAGGAACATAAAAAAAATATTTCTCCATTAATATAATACGATACGATATCTCATTTATAAATTGAGTCGTAACCTAGTCGAAGTGTGTATAAATCTAAATAAACGTTAGAATTCATCAATAGTGTCAATTCCGGGGACGTGTTGTGGACGTGGGTGGTTCGCGCGTGCCTCCTGCGACGTCGATGGCATCAATTTGCGCTACACGTGCTTATATTGTATTTGTATTGCATTTCATAGAAACATATATATTCTTATCACTTATATTCTTGTATTCGTTTTACACTGTATTCTGTATATGAAACCTAGTGTTAAGACGCTTCCGAACCCCACTTCGCCAAATTCTGGAGGCGTTGAGTAGCGAAGCTCAAAGCCGCGGTTTGCTTCACGCTGTATCCCGCAAACAGCAGGGTAGGCAGAGGGAACCTAGTGTTAAAACACTCCGTTCCCCACTTTCTGCCGAATTCTGGAGGCATTGCGTGTTGAGTGGCAGAACTCCACGCCGCGCTTTTGCCTCGACACCAGAGCGAAGAAATGGAAATATAAATTTAAGTAAATATTTCATCTCCTCGAGTGGAGATCGAACCCACAACCAGTTGGTTTTACAGTCACACCTTGTGCTGCTGCGCTACGACTGTCAAGTTGGAGACTTGAGGCCAGTCGTCGGCAACATTAGAAATGTAAATCTTAAATATTTCATTCCCCTGAGTGGAAATAGAATCCACAGTCGTCGCGTTTACAATGACACACTCGTGCTCCTGCGCCACGACAGACTCACTGTCTGCTATTCTTTTTTTAACTACATATGTATGTTTCATATATTTATTTTTTGTTAATATTTCAACTTTTTTTCCACTTTTTCCTTTTTTATGTACGTACAACAGATAATACACATTTTGTAGTTACATCTCTATATATAATAAAAGGATAGAAAAGTCAATTCTGTACATGAAAGATATAAAAAAAATAAAAATTAGGTCGGTTTATATGTCGATTATAGAACCTAAAAAACCTCTCAACAGAATTCTTGTCTGTCTGTCTGTCTGTCTGTCTGTCCGTCTGTCTGTCTGTCTGTCTGTCTGTTTGTTTGTTCGTCAATCACGCAAAAATTACTGGACAGAAATTGATGAATTTTTGCATGGTA
>JAATLQ010033061.1:0-16429 GCA_013421005.1 Heliconius erato x Heliconius himera | reverse complement strand
AGCACACTTTACACTGTTTTTATATTATACTTTACACTGTTCACGCATTACACTTTTACTCGTAAACTTATTTTAAGACACAGTAACAGCAATAACACTATCTTTAAACACTTGAACACTATGACAATTTTACACCTTACGAGAGGCAGAATAACGACGAACTGCCCAATCCATCAAAAACGTCACTTAATATAGCCATTCCCTCCTCTTCTATAAATAATTATGTGGGTATTATTATTTTTATATTTTATAAAGTACCCTAACACTGACAAATCTCTAACACCAGTCAATAAGAATTTTATTTTTTGAACATTTTAATAGACTAACCCATATTTTTTATTCCACTGTTTTCCAAATATTTTTTGTTTTATTTCAAGTTTACTGGTGTTACCATTACCATGTTACGTTTATAATTAAATCACTATAAATAAATAAAAAAAAAACATTATATACTTAATGTATATATCTTCCATACGTATGTACATACCTTCAATTGAATTAGCTTTTTATATAAAGGCTGTGACATTTTGAGGATTAAAATCTTGATATGTGGAATATGCATATATAAAAAGTCGAGAAGACAAAACGGTGCATTGGGTTCCTTACTAAATGTATAGGTATATATATATTTTTTTGTTTGGACGGAAATTATAAGAAAGTGGAACTGCCACGATTAGTTGCATTGATTATGTACTATCTAAAATACTAAAAACACACCAACGGTAAAAAAAATATATACACAGAAACGCTACCAAAAAATAACAAAAAAATAACGTGCGACTATAAAAAAGAGGCGATTATGGGCCCGATTCCCACTAAGGGGAAAAAATATTTTATATTTTCATTTCTTAAATATAAAAACTATTTTATATTTATATTTCTGGTACTGAGATAAAACTCGCCGTTGAATTCCGCTTCTCAATATGCAATGCCTCAAGAATTCGACGGAAAGTGGCCAATGGAAGTGTCTTAATAAAATACGGTGGCGGAGTAGGCAGAAGGACGTGGTGTTGACACATTTCGTTCCACATTTTCTGTCCATTTTTTTAGGCACTATATGTTAAATGGTAAAACTCAATGGTATATTTGTGCAGCGAGCAAATGGAAATAATTCGTTCTGGAGGCAATGCGTGTTGAGAGGCAGAACTCTACGCCGCGCTTTGGCTCGTACCAGGAGCAAGGAAATGAAAATATTAAATTGGTATATAATTTTCTGAAGTGGGAATCAAACCCACAACTTATCGTATTAACAGTCACACGCTTGTACCTCTGTGTCACGACTGGCCTCAACTAGACTTATCTTTATTGATTAAAGTATATTTTTTTTGCTTTTATTTCCATATACTTAGAAATGCCTCTATATTGCGTGATCGTCTTGAAGTAAATTATGAAAGGCTTGTACTCAGTTAATAGATTATCCTATCGGGGTTTGGTTACGATATAAAAATTCTTTGAACGTTTTTTTTCTTTGAGTGATTGATTATATTACATTTACAAAAACTAAACAAAATGTATCAGGTAACCCTATAAAAAATATTCGTGTAGTCATTAAAATTCATTTCTTCAGTCATTAAAAACAATGAGTGATGATCAATCAAACCCACTAAATGTGGAAAACAATATCTCAAAACTAAATAACTCTAAATTACCGCGAAAAAAGAATTTCTTATTTTTTTGATCCACGTTATAGGTACAACTTTTTAAGCAAGTTTTAAATGTAGTGATTAAAATGTTTCAAATGAAATAAAACAGTTAAATTTTTCGCTCTAATTACCGCGTGGTCACCTACTTTTTTACCATATTGAAGCTTTTGCCAATGCTTACTATGATAATATGATATATGTATAAGACATACATATATCACCTTCATATAAAGAAAATTCCTCATTTCCATATCAACAAAAAAACTTTTTATATACCGTTTAGAATTAATATGTTAAAATGTTCACGCAACATTACGCAGATGTTACGAGCTTATCACTATGAAAAGTATTGTTATTAAGGAAAATATATTTTGAAATGGTACTAGAATATTTAATTATTATTGCTGTTGCTTAAAATTATTTGAGTGTCGGTTTTTTTCAAGCTTGTAGCTTCACGCTGTATCCCGCACATAGAAGGGTATGCAGAGGGAATCTGTAAACGTACAGTTAAGAACCTTTTATTTTTTTTAGGTCTACGCTTTCTTTATCTCGCTGTAGGATAGGTAAAGACGTGCACTTGGTGAACGTGGTGTATTCCGTCCTCCACTTAACTCCCGAGTCGAAATCACGTTATTTACTTAATACTTATTTATTTGAAATTTCCGGTAATTGCTAACAACAAAAAAGTTATGACAAGGGTTTAAGAATTTCGATATCTTAATAAGAACGTCTCTATAGCTTAATAATGTTGAGCCCTTGGACGGTATCCAAGAGTCGTGGATTCAAATCCACATATGTTCAAATTTATATAGGTTTTTAAAGTTTATGAATAACGTTTGAAATCCAAATATGAAAATTTATTGAGATGCCAGTTGAGTTATGGAACTCAATGCGCGCTTTGTTGTCACTAGCTCATGTCAATAATTCATTTCCTCAAATGGAAATTGAACCCACAACGTTTACAGTAATTTAATTTCAATATCATTCAATTTGGGCATCTGAATAACTATTTTCTAGTTTTAAAAATCAAAATCAGTATAGTATAGTAAATCACACACGACTGCAAAATACCTGTAAAATGAAATAACACAAAAACAAAAAAGTAGACATATCAAACAAAAAAAATGTAATTATGTAGTTAAGAGGCACGTTCGTGACTTGTACCAAAGTCGGATATTTTCGACAGACGTCCGTCGAAACTCTAAGAGTTTATTAATTGCTCATCTTACAAACCATTTATTATACAACACAAGTTCCTGATGTCCCATTATAGATGACGTTCGGGCGATTATGTAATTAATCATGCTGTATCCCACATGTAGGTAGAGAGAGATTCTTAGCACTCACTCTTAACACCCATTTCCACATTTTCCAGAGGCCAGTCGTGGTGCAGGAGCTAGGCTGGTTGTGGATTCGAACCCCACTCAGGAAAATGAAATATTTACTTAACTTTATATTTTTATATCCTCGTTCTGGTGTCGAGAGAAAGTGCGGTGTTGAGTTCCGCCACTCAATACGCAGCGCCACCAGAGTTCGACGGAGAATGGGTAACGTATTATATAAGCATAATTATAGGATAATGTTAGTTTAAAATTGAAATTAACAAGTTTTGATCCATTGTTTACTAGTCCATGTAAATGGCAAATGTTTGGGCTGAGATTAAAGGATAGGATCTGCTGATTTTGGACATAGAGGTGCCACTCTTCATATATTAGCAGATATAGTATACAGAAGATTGGCTTTAGAATGCCTGAGACTGTGAATAATAATACTCTTAGCTTTTTTTTAGCTTCACGCTGTATCGCGCATATAGCGCCCTGCCATCCATAAAAGAAGCTAGGAAATTTGTGTTTCATTCTCATTAAGATACTTCCGTTTTGTTAATTAACAAAAAAGCTTCTTTTAAAATTGTAATTTAAAAAATCAGCTTCACGCTGTATCCCGCACACAGCAGGGTAGGCAGAGGGAACCTTGTGTTAAGACACTCCGTTCCCCACTTTCTGCCGAATTCTGGAGGCATTGCGTGTTGAGTGGCAGAACTCAACGCTGCGCTTAACCTCGATACCAGAGCGAAGAAATGGAAATATAAATTTAAGCAAAAATTTCATCTCCTCGAGTGGGGATCGAACCCACAACCAGTCGGTTTTACAGTCACACCTCGTACCGCTGCACTACTATGCTAGTGGCCTTCATTGATATTATTAATATTATGATTCATTTAGTAATATTTTATATACCACAATCTATATTATAAACAGTTTATGCAAATTAAGACTTTATATGTATAGAACTAAAGTACAAAACCACAGTTGCATGATCATTAACACCATGTTTCGTACATGGTGTAATACGTTCGGGGAATCCCAATGACGATACCTAAAACGCAGTAGATTCAGCCAATCAGAAACTGTATGACAGTTTCTTTGAAAGTCTAAAATATTATAGAAAAAAATACTTAAAAATACATTAATAAAATGTCGTTAAGATAAAATAAGACGTTTAATCTATTGTACAAAATACAACATTCTACGATTTTATTAAGGCTTAGAAAAAGACAATTAAAATCTACGATCTGAATCGCGCTAACAAAGTTTTTCGCGTTCAACTATATAAATAATACTTCCCAAGTATAGCTTTCGGTCCTCTTAGAGGCTTCTTCATTGACCGACGCTTTGGTTGTTACCTAACTCTCTGTGTATTTCCGGTGGGTTCCAGCACCCGTTGTGGCAAGTACGACTGCCCAATGACTTCCCCATTCCTTGTTCCTTACAAAAGTCCTATAAAATTTAAGTCTTACAGATTTCTCCTTAAGGTCAGTTTGGGTGTTGGTTCAGCCACTCGGGATAACCGAATGAGTGGGTGGATAATACGACCAAGGTTGCTCGTTGGTTGGGCAATAAAGCTTCTCTTAAGTGAGACCTAAGCCTGGCCACGAGACACGGGATTTGTCGATGGTCTAGAATGCGATCGCCCGCCACAGTGGTACATTACTTGACTGTTGAAGCAATTTCTGTGTTTGATATATCGTGTTTGATATTCTGTATTTGATAGGTCCTGTAGGAGGCACCCTGAGACAAATAACTGTCTTAATAGCCTCTTAAAATATCTGCTAAAAAAAAACCTTTTGCTTTTTTTACTCTTACATTAATGTCTTAAAGAAAAAAAAATTCTTATCTTTCTTATCTTATTTGTAAAATACTATTTTCTATCTATAAAATATTATTTCCAACAATAGGTTCATGCTGTACCCCGCACATATCACAATAGACAGAGGTAACCTAGTGTTAAGGCACTCTGTTTCCCACTCTTCGCCTCATTTTCTTTGTCTTGTTACCAGAGCGAGGAAATGTAAATAATTTATTCTTTCGAGTGGGAACGCTGCGATCTTCAAATTAATATTACCTTCTTATAAAACAAAAAACATCAATATCCCCAAGAGATTTAATCTTGTTGAGTAACATTGAAATATTACATCCATAAGCGCCTGTGACGAAGTTTGAGCAATATTAATAATACCGAATTTCTAACACCATTTTTGTTAAAGTGAAATCATTTGAAAATTTTATATTCGGCAAGTGATACGTGAACTAAGCTCCTAACAATTAATTTAATTTTCCAATTTCTTTTGCGTATCACAATAGGTCAATGCAATTTTAAATTGCTCTAGTTCCTTTGTTCTTTTGAACTTTCCTTTTTCTAAACAGAAAACTGCTTAGATTCGGTTGCGTCGCTCCGCTTTAGAAAGCGATTGGACATAGCATAATTAAGTTTGCTTCGAAAAACATGCTCAAGCCATTGTATGAGACAAAGAAAAAAAATGAATAATTTATAAATAGTAGATACAGTTTCACTAAATATTTTTTATAAGATTATTATAATTTTGCTATTTTTTTCAACTTTACGCTGTTTGCCGCACGTAGCAGGGTAGGCAGAGGAAGCTTAGTGTTAAGACACTAAGCTCTCCACTTCGTTGACACTAACTCAACTCTATGTTTTGCCTCGATACCCCAGCGAAAAAATCAAAATATTGAATATTTAATTTCCTCGAATGGGAATCGAACCCATAACCCGTCGCGTTTACAGTCGCACACTTGAGCATCTATTTTCATCTTAGCACCGTATTCCGCATGTAGCAGGGTAGATAATGTCAGAGGCCTAGTGTTAAGACCCGCCACTCACTACTTTCCATTTTTACATACTGAAGTCAGCAGGCATTGCGTGTTGAGTGGCAGAACTCAACTCCGCGTTTTTACCTCGATACCAAAGGGAAGAAATGAAAATATTAAATATTTCATTTCCTCGGATGGGAATCGAGCCCACAATCATGCTATGACTGGCCTCCTCACTAGTTTATTATATAGTATGCTACTTTGGATAACTAAATATAAATTTAGGAATGTTTATTGCGGAATAGGCGTTACTTTGATTCTTTTTATTGAGTTAAAAACGGAGAATATCGAGAACAAACTGTTTATGCCTATCTTTCTATGAAAATAGCGTGATAAAAATATATAAAAATAAAATAAATAAATTAGCTTCACGCTGTATCCCGCACACAGCAGGGTAGGCAGAGGGAACCTAGTGTTAAGACACTCCGTTCCCCACTTTCGGCCGAATTCTGAAGGCATTGCGAGTTGAGTGGCAGAACTCAACGCCGCGCTTAACCTCGACACCAGAGCGAAGAAATGGAAATATAAATTTAAGTAAATATTTCATCTCCTCGAGTGGGGATCGAACCCATAACCAGTCGGTTTTGCAGTCACACCTCGTGCCGCTGCGCCACGACCGGCCTCAAACGATTTTTATGTATTTACGAGTATATAAAAATATATACTCGTAAATATGTTTAGACCAGCGAATACAAGAAACAGAACATACTTCAATTTGCATTGTAAAATCTTACATTCATATATGTAAGTAAACCTAAAATATCCTTAACAAAAGCTTTCTCTTTACAGACGTATTTTAGCAAATATTTTCAGAATTTTTAATTTGTTAGACCAAAAACACGTGGAGTGGCAACTGTGGCTAATGAATTTGTAGGGTGCCCGGCAGAGGGATTAAAAGGATTTTTTTTTGGATATTTCTTTTGACATAGAGCGTTTATGTGACTTTTAATAACCGACTCTACTAACGTTATTAATATTATATTTATATAGTAAATGCTTACGTGGACTTCAAGAAATAAAATGGAAAATCTCGTTTTTTCCCCTCTCTCATGGGAATTTCGGGAAGCCCTTTCCTAGTGCTCTCTTGGATTCCTTAACCTTCCTTAATGACAAATTGAATTTACTTAGTGCAGTAGTTTCGTCTGTGTGTCGTCTGCCAGTTAATTTGAAAAGTTGAAGAAGAGTTTTATATCCCATTAAAAACATAAATGTAATATGAGAGCCAAGTTAAATGTTAAGTAATGAGTAGTTATCTACTTCACGGTGAAGTAGAGAACCTAACATAACATTACCTAACATTCACGCATAAAAGAATAGAAGATCTACATATTATATTGGTGCTGAGTAGCTAAATTTTACTTGATAATTTTTTACATACTGCCTTTATTATATTTGCAAGTTAGTGTACTTTCAGTTTGTACTGGAATATCAGGTTGATACTAGGCTTGGTGCCTGGTGGTAAACAATAGCCAAGTCAAATTTAGACCTCAAATTTAAACATTAGTGAAGAGTCAAAAAAATCTAAATTATTAGTTATTATAAAAGTATGATTGGCATAATATTTTTTTAATGTTATCCATGAAAATTTTGTTTTTGGTATCATTTTATGTATTTTATAATAATTTATTGTACCATTCTTCTTAAAAATTAAATAAATATGAAAGATGGGCCCGCTATTAATTATCTTTACGTATCTATTAACTTTGCATTGGGTTCTGCCACTCAACACGCAATGCCTCCAGAATTCGGCAGAAAGTGGGGAACGGAGTGTCTTAACACTAGGTTCCCTCTGCCCACCCTACTGTGTGCGGGATACAGCGTGAAGCTAATTTAATTTTTTTAATTTTTTATCTATTAACTTTACTATAAATTTACTGTGAATAATAGTGTTTAATCTTTATTTATTTCATTTTTATTTATTTTTTTACTATTTAACTTTACTGTTAATTAAAATTTTATAATTTAAGATTTATTGTTGTTTTGTATTAATTTTTAAATGGTAATAAATTTACAAAAAAAAATGCATGAAGCCGTGTTTTCTTTAATTAAACAAAAAAGATTAACCTTACCATAAATAAATATTAAAATTTAATTTGACATACGGCAAAATAAAGTTAATAAAATATAGAATGCAGGCATAATAGCATTAACTTCACACACTGGCTGTTCTGAATAATTTAAAGTCTAAGGATGAGGTCCGGTATCTCTTGTCTTATCACATCTATACACCTTTAAAAACTTCAGTTTAAAGTCTAAAATTGCGTAAAATATATGTTAACTACAATTTTGCATATATTTTCACAGGGAAAAATATTTTTACCTAATTGAACTCTATTTTTAATGACATAAAGTTTAAAATTAATTGGTTTTAACGAAAATTTGGTATCAGGATTAATGCTCTTTTTGAATATTTAAAAGGACTGTTAAACTTATTTCTTGTAATAAGGTGTAAGGTGGGTAGTTGATCCTGTGACTGAACAGGCAGGCATGGGACTTGGTAACGTAATTACTTAATTAATATTACAAAATGTGTTAATTATTCCTAAGGAAGGTCAAGGTTCGATCTTGGGTTAGGTTTGTCGATGTTAAAATTTTTTAGGATACGTATAAACAATTAACTTTGGATACCGTTCTAGCTTTACCAATAAAACTATACTTTTTTATTGAGCTAAATCAAAATTTCTGCTTTCTCTAACTTAGGAAAGAATAATATTGTACCATACCATATTATTGAAACGAGAAATAAAGATAAACTTGTTACGCCAAATTTTCTCCTCCAAAAAGTTAAAAAATCTTTTATAGATCTGAGTATACGTGTATATAATAAACTTCCGCAGTGTATTTTAAGTTTGCCACTACCACAATTTAAACTAGCTTTAAAAAAATACTAACAAGTAAAGCTTATTACACTGTTCAAGAATATTTAGAAGATAAACATGTATGGAATTAATGTCTATTGAATGTGATGCAGGATAGCTGCCAGATATTTATTTTATTACATATAAAATAATACCATTGAATTTGAAAAGAGCAACTGTTGAGTTTCTTGCCGACTCTTCTCAGCAGAACTGCCTTCCGAACCGGTGGTAGCTTTTTTTTTGTTTATATGTTTATTTGAATAAAGAATATTTTGAATTTGAATTGTATTATCATCTTAGATCTAGCTATCATCGAGCTATTCTGATGATAGAGGAATTACCTCAATGGTGGGACTCATCAGAAGTTTTACTGTATTATTCAAACTTAGTATTATATCATTTGTATTTTTTAGTGCACGATAAAAGCATGAAGGCCAATCGTGGGTCACGAATGTAAATTCGGCTGAAAATGGGGAAAAGAATATTTTAACACTAGGTTTCCTCTGCATGCCCTGCTATGTGCCAGAGAAAAAAAGTAACAAAATAAATAAATTGTTACATACATTTGTTCATGACATGTATTAAGAATTAAACACCTCCAACCATTTATTACATCGAAGTTGAGAACACAAAATGATGAAACAAGTTGCAGACGACTTTGCAAAGGGCTATTTAATTACTTTAGGATCCCAGTTCAGAAAGTACATCTCTTTATAGTTTACTAAAAGATCTCGGCCTGTCTAGAATTGTCATCCGTTAGTTCTGGGACGTCCTTCGAATAGTGTTATTAGAGAATGGTATACGATTTTAGTTACTTAAAGGCAGTGCTTAAACTACGTTTGGGTTCCTCAATCATTATAAGTGAGCAACACAGTGTCAAGACAGCGTTGTCCACACACTGGCCAATTTTCGAGACATTTCTACAACGATCCTATTAATGATATATACTTGTATAATTTATATGAGATATTAGGGCTATAGAGCAAATGTTTTACGTTTTTTTCTACATAGTAAAGAAATAGAAAAAAATCTAGTGTTCGTTAATGTTTCTACTGAACATACTCCGTTTTCAAGTTTTCATCCGGAATCAAGACACATAGTGTTGTGTGACAGAACTCAACGCCGCGCTGTATCTAGCAATAATGGAGAAATGAAAATAATTTTCATTAGTGGAGGTGGGACGCACTACCAAAGCGCTAACAGTAAAAGTTAGAAGTTGTCTTACGACGACCTGAATGATATTTTAAACACTGTAACAATTATTCTTGAACTCTAAGTTCAATTAAAAGTACTTTAATTACAGATGGCTGCGACGGTGACGACAAATTAGTAACTATTCGAATAATTAAAAGGTTAGAATTTTGAGACGAGCAATGTGTCATTTTACTAAGTGCTAAGTAAGGATTAGGAAGGATATTTTCTTTACCTAGATTTCTTTTTGTATTTCATTGTTTAGTTCCTCAAAAGTAAAAAAAAAACGGTCGAATGTGAGTCAGCATTGTCCATCGAGGACACTTTCATGATTGGAGGTGGGACAAACTTCAGTTTGCGGGCCAATGCACTCATGTTGTCTAAAATAAAATATAAAAAATAATTTGTAATGATTTTTTCTGTACACGTGTATAAATATACATATTGTATTAAAATACAATACATACAACAATTTCAGATAGTTTGGTTAACTTTTCTAAAATTTTGCGTACCCCAGCAAATTTAATTTTGTGAACTTTCAGAAGTTATACTATATCTAATAATTATGAAATTATTAAATTGGCACGGAATCCTCGATAGGAGATTCGACTCACATTTGATCGGTTATTTTTTTATTTTTCACCTCAATCAGCATTATGAATATTATTATTTAGTCGGTCGATATTTGCCAGTACATATTGAAGTGACATTTTTTATTTTATTTATTTATTTAATGTGTAGATTAGTTATTTCATTAGTCAATAACGTTTATTAAAACTTTAAAAGGTGTATAATCTTAAACCACTTTTAATCTTAAAGGACACAGGAATCGTAATACACGAATAGAGAGACCAGTCGTGACGCAGGGGCACAAGTGTGTGACCATAAACGGGACTGGTCGTGGGTTCAATCCTCTCTCGAGGAAATGAAATATTTACTTAAATTTAATTTTTCATTTCTTCGCCCTGGTGTCTAGGCAAAGCGCAGCATTGAGTTCCGCCACTTAACACAATGTCTCCAGAACTCGGCGGATAATGAACAACGGAGTGTCTTAACACAAGGTTCCCTCTGCCTATCTTGCCGTGAGCGGTATACAATGTAAAGTGTTTTTTTTTTTGTTAAGCACGGTTTTTTGTTGTGCTTAATCATACAAATTCAAACTTTACATAAAGTATATTGCCAGAAATGTAATTTCTGTAACAACTTACAATTTTTTTATTGCTACTTACCCCCAAATTAGTGAAACCCTCAAAGGAGATTAAAACCAATAGAAATAAACCGTTGCTACGCTTTCGTTTCATGTAGAACGCAGGTACTGGAGGCATAGGCTACGAACGACCGGCAACGAAATACCGTGTACTTTGTAACCGAGTTAGCTCCTTATGTAGTAGGGTATGGAGTGGTAAAGTAACATGGTAATGTCAAAACAAGGTTCTAAAATGCGATTTTAATAATCTTCCACCTTAAGCTTCTTAAGATATTGGTCCTTGATGTTGGTAGCTTGCAACATAGTTTTACTGGACTCTATTGCTTAGTTCACATGTCTATGCAAGTATGTATGGTATTTCGAAGCTGTTTAGGCGCAGTGGAATAGCGTGTAAACACGGGAATTGTGTGTTAGTTTCCACTTGGAATTAATATTTGTATCAAATTAAATATTTATTTTTCTTTCCAAACATTAAAAAAAACATATGTTTGAGCTTCACGCTGTATAACACATATAACCGAGTAGACGAAACCTGGGAACCTAGTATATAAGACATAAGTATTACTAGTATATAAGACATAAGTATTATTAGAAAAAAATTAAATAGCTTAAATACTTTAATAATTATTTTGCCGTTGACATTTTTCAATTTAATATTAAATTTTCATAAAAATTACCGTGAGAATTTATATAATAAAAGGTTCCGTTGCTCTATTCCTAGTTGCTGACTTGAAACTATGATAAAAGTTAAATTTCTTAGCTTAAGAGACGGCGATTAGTGCGGCACCTCGTTAAAGAAAATGATTTTGTTAACGACGCGACGTACTTTTTCAATTTCAATGTTAATTTTAAGAGATTTTTAAAATAAGTTTTGATTTAATTTTGAGTTAGATGTTTTAGAATTATTACGAATAAATTATGTTTAGTAATTTAAATATATAATACCTATTATAGATAATACATATCTATGATTCAATATTTTTTAATATATTATTTAGGCAACTTCCTACTAAGGCTGTCTAAGCGCATCGTGAGTTTGATTTCTACTCAGGGTAATCGAATGATATGATTTGTTTTCTTTTTCTAGCTCTACACATTATGTCTCGAAAATTGAGAAAGGAACTAAGGAATGGAGTGCCATAACACTATATAGCGTAATATTTAATAATTTTAAATGCTTTAGAAAGTTTCTATAATTAATTATCGTAAAGTAATATATTATTTGCGTCACGCAACACCTCTAAATCATACTAAAATTGAGCGTTACGTGGGGAACGGAATGTCTTAACACTACGTTCCCTATGCTTACCAAAGCGGTAAAAGCGCTTTCATCACTTATTATTTTTTTTTAATTCATATAAACTTTTAAGTAATCCATGTTCCAAATTGTCCTGTGTAGAATATACCATAGTAATTATGATATCTTCAGATGATCAGCTGAGAAAGTAATTTGGCTCGGTTATGGCGTGTAATGGGGAATTAAACATGGGGTTGAATGGGACTAACGATCGTTAAAATGTTCTAAGAGTTTGTTACTTTGTATATATTTAGAATAACTCCTTTGAGGCCAGGCCAGGCCAGGCCATTTGTGGGCGAGATAAAACTGAAGGAAACTTATTGATATAGTAATATATTGATATGATAATTATAGAATATTCTAATTTAATATAGGATGGTGTCGGTTTGATTCCTTATTTAGGGATCAATTATTATTTAAGCTTCTTGCTGTAACACTGTATCCAGCTAGCAGGGTAGTTAAAGGGAAGTTAATGTTAAGGCAGTCTATTCCATACACACCGCCGAATGTTCGAGTCATTGCGTGTCAGTCAAGCCGCGCTTTGTTACTCTATCGGAGCTAGGAAAAAGAAAATAACTTATTCGCCGAGTGAGAATGGAACCCACAGTCGTCGCGTTTGACTGTATCACACGCTAAGGCTTCAGTGTCGGCCATATTCGATATATTTTTTTTGTTTAAGTTTAGTTTTGATATTATTGTTATTGCATATCATACTCGCGGTCCTTGTTGATATTAATTTTTTAGTACAACAAGTATGAAAAACAAATAAATAGACATATAAGACGAAAGTAGTTATATTGCGTTGCACATCACGTACCTTCTACACTTCGTTGTGGTATAACAAGACTTTGTAACGGTTGAAATTTATTTTCGTTGAATTAAGATGAAATATTATTTATTTTGTTTTAACGCCTTTGCTGTTTAGGCGATATTATTGCGCGCGTTTGTTTGCAGTTCAAACTTCATTTGGCCGAAGGCGTTGAGGCTAGTCGTGGCAAAGGAGTACAAGCGTGTGAATGTAAGTGAGACAGGTTGTGGGTTCAATTACCACTCGAGGTAATTAAATATTTAATATTTTCATTTCTTCGCTCTGGTGCCGAGGCAAAGCACGGCGTTGAATTAGGCGGAAAGTGGGGGGCGGAGTACCTTAACATTGAGCCCCGCTTGCATATCTTGCTACTACTAGCGGCCGTTGTGGGTTCAATTCCGACTCGGTTAATCAGACACTGTCGAATCGCGCCAACCGTTCAACTTTCGTGAAAATATGTCTAAATATTTTTATTACTGTGTTATAACTTTTATGATCGACTTTCATTTTAACCATATATACGAGAATTCAATTGCCTATTAAACAATCAACTACTGAGAAAATATTTGAAATGCCAAAAATATTTATAAGTACTTTAAAATAAAAATAAAAATATGAATGTATAAAAGGTTTTTATTTTATTAATACAAATAATATTCTTCTCATCCCTTTAAATTGTATAGAAGTGGAAACAGTTAACTTTCAAGTGTTTCCAACTTCTGTGCTCAGATTCATTGTAGATTCCTTTACGTTTTAAATAAGTGGCATTGCCAAGCAACTTTCAAAGTTTCAAACGAAATTTTATAATTAAATAAAGTTTAATAATCAAATTGATTATAAAGGGAGTAAGTAATTAATGAGGCCAGTCGTGGTGCAGGAGCACAAAGAGTGCCTGTAAATCGACTGGTTGTGCGTTCGATCCCCACTCGAAGAGATGAAATATTCATTTATATTTATATTTTCATTTCTTCGTTCTGGTGTCGAGGGGAAAGCGTGGTGTTGAGCTCCGCCACTTAACACGCAATGCCTGCAGAAATTGGCGGAAAGTGGGGAATGGAGTGTCTTAACACTAAGTTCCCTCTGCCGACCCTGCTGTGTGCGGGAAACAGCGTGAAGCTAATAAAAAAGGGATTCTTGTTTTATGTCAATTAGTTGTAAATTAAAATGTAAAGTTTAGGTTTTTTTTGTTTATTTTAATTCATGTAGGTTTATTACTTACTAGTGACGCGCTCGCGGCGTTGCCCGCTTGGGATACACTAATAATTGTTTACTCATTGAAATTATAGTCTGTGCAACCATGTCGTAAAAAGTAATTGAATTATATTGAATTCTCAAAATTGATTCAACGATTTCGTCGATTCGACGTATGTTATCTGTCTAGCTTTAAAACAATCATGGTATTAGAGGACGAAAGTAATTCAGAACAGTATTTTATATTTATTGGTCATTAGTTAGTTATAAAAATATTTTTTTTCTTATTAATATAAAAATATTACCCAAGTTTCAGTTGGTGTAATTTAATTTAATTCTCCAGGGTACCTTCACACCGTTCTCTTCCTCAGGGCTTCAGGGAGTTTACACTAACCGTATTAATTCGAATCGTTTCCTAAACCTATTTTACGTTTCATATGAAATTTTTTAACGTATCTGCAAAAGTATAGTATAGTAATAACTTTATATATAAAGCCATATTTGGGAAGAGCGAGCGTGGTGTTATGTACCGCCATTCAATCCTCTATCATGGATAAATTAAAGTAGAAATTAGAATGAGCGTGTTAAGACTAGGTTTTCTGGCTAAATTTGCAAGAAAAAAAATATGATCCAATTTCTTACGACATAATTTATCCGACACAGGTATATGTATGTTTACAAAATTTCTTTTATTTTAACTTCTCTTTACTTATTATTCATCATCATCATCATTTGTGCCAGATCTTGGTGGGATAAGAATCCATAAACTATAGCATTCTCAATGCACAATAGTGGCGTTAACTTTAGTAGTCAAATTGCCCCCTTGCCGCTCCATTACCGAGACATTTAGAGTTCAACGTCGCACTTTATCCTGTTACAATAGTGAGAAAATAAGAACAAATCGTTTTCCCAGCCTGATGATATGTCGCTGCACCACGATGATCTTAAATTAATAATTGAAATAAACTATAGTGGAACTTAACGCCGCTCTTTGCCTCGTTATCAGTGCGAAGAAGTTAAAATATTATATTTTATATTCCCTTAAGTGGAAACCTAATCCACAATCGGTTTTTTTTCAAAGCGTTTTCAGTCGCACTTTTGCGCCTCTGCACCATGACGGCCTCATGATAAATATACAATATCCTAAATCTGAATCGACTAATATTATACATTTTTATACACATACTAGCGACCCGCTCGCGGCTTCGCCCGCTTTAACTACTGAATTATTCATATAATGTACCTATGTTAGCAAAGCACTTAAGATTACTAATGTGAAAATTATTAAATCTTAATGCAACCCACATTTTCGTAGCTCCAATAAGGATGTTCCAATTGTTAAAAAAACACACCTGAACAAATGACACAAACAACAGAAAACTTAAACGAAAGAAATTATAAACAACAGACTACCTACTATTCTCTTACCAAAAAATACTTAAACGAAAGATGTAACTAACAATGCTGCGACGAAATACATTATAATTATTGGATAACTCTAAAATACGTGCAATCGCTTCTTAATTTACTTTGCTATAGAGCCAGGCGCAGAATTGAAGCATTCTCTCGTCCATCTCCGTAGTAGCTCCGAACGACATCTGGGCGTTGGTTCCATGGCCGTGGTCTCTAGCGATAACCTGCTCTAGAGCAGACACAGAGAGAGGCGTGAGGGACGGGATTGGAAAGATTATCAAATGCCATCTAGGCGGTCAACTCAGTCCGGTGAGACCCTCGGTTTCCTGAGGGAGGCCCAGCTTAAACGACCAAGGATCAATGCAAGGCTCATGAGTCGCATTTGGAGGAAGATAGAAAGTCCCTCGGAAGTCATCTGACGTCTGACCTCGGGCGGCCGGATATGCCACGGAGTGCTGCTCCTTAGGTGCAGGTGACCCGATACATTGGCGCAGCGGAATGCGTTGGACGCGAGACGACCAATGTGTACCTCCAGGCTTTCTATTTTTAGGTTGCGGTGATGCGAGGTGTTTCTCACGTAGAATGGCGCCTGCGTCACTCGACGGAGGATGAGGTTCTGGACCACCTGCAGGATTTCTCTTTGAGTGATACT
>JAATLQ010033060.1:0-16423 GCA_013421005.1 Heliconius erato x Heliconius himera | reverse complement strand
ACTTACCATTAAAGCAGCGCATGCGTGAAAGTGTCTGAACGGGTAGGACTTTATACACATTTATCATATTTATGTCAAATTACAATCAAATATACATATAATAAACCATATATAATCCTTCCCTGAGAAATACTCTACATAATGGTGAAAACCGCATCAAAATCCGTTGGGTGGTTTAGAAGAAGATAACGTAGAAAGGCCAGACAGAGAAAAAAATCGTTCTTATTTTATAAGATATATATATATATATATATATATAGAGATGACAAAATGTACGAAGTTCAGACTAATATTTTTGTTATTAGTTATTTTAATGTAAGTAATATTTGGCCTTTCTGCAATTAAGTTAAAGCTCATATTTGTGCGAGGTTATACAATGTGAAGTTCGCCATCATTATTTTATTTGACCTTGGCTGGACTCGATGTAGGCCGAACAACTACTAAATATTTCCGATCATTCCCGAACCGAGGCGCCACACGCCATTTTATAGCAGATAATGAATATTTTGACTGTTATTTATAACAGTCAGTGTTGAGAATAAATAATGATTAGAACATTAGAAATTTATAATGAATTATATTATCTGTTATATGTTATAACGCCCAACTTTAGATATGACATTTAATTGTTATACCGCGAGCGACGTTGTCTCGCGGTCAGCGGTGCGCTTACGATGTGTTAGCGATGCTTGTATGGTGTTGGACATATACATACGAGTATAACGGCTTCTTCAATTGTTCTATAACTCGTTGTATGATGTGTGGTGCTATTTTATATCCTGGAACTCTGATGTATGCAATAGTGTCCGCCTATGAGTCTAATAACTTGTTTTAATGTAAAAAAACAAATGAGGCACGACTGTGGGGTGTGTGCCGTGCGTTTATTTAACATATCGGCCGCCTTGCGGTAGTCCGATCGATACAACGACTTGTATTGATCTCACAAATCAATCACCATTCTAATACAATTTTAATATAAACAAGCGTAACCAGTACGTTCACAAAGTTCACACACAACGTCTCGGAGGCTTCAATTTGCAAAGCTATTTGTTTTACTTACAGACACGAACCTATCAAAGCAATAACGCCGCACACGCCTCAATCACGAAATCGAGACGTAGGTAATGGCGGCGATAGAGAGATATCCATTTTTTGTTCTAATATGTTTTTTGAAAATAAAATCTGGCGGATCGGCAACGTTTAGTTATATTTTTGTAGTAATAGGTGTTTACGTTATAGGTATCTATCTATTCGTAACTGCGTCACACTAAATACAGGTATGAATAAATATCGTGAAGTGAAAAAAAAATCCTACGTCTAAACTGTTGAGGTATCTTGCTTAATTCCTTTTATGCTACCGTAAAAGGAGCGCAGACGCTTTCACTCTGTATATGCAGTTAGTGTACTTCCAGCTTGTCCAGGACTATTAGTTTGATATTTGGTTTGGTGCCTGGTGGTGGAAATAAATTTAAACAGATGTGCAAAATTTCATTCATGTTTTATTAGCTTATGAGTTATAAAGGGCTCACAAGTAGCTTGAAACTGTTCGTGTAAAACATTGCGCGTTTCCATCTTTTAACTTGGTTGGACACGCTGGCGTATATCTCGATATACCTACTAATATTATAAACGTGAAATTTTGTGAGGATGGATGTTTATTTCACTTTCACGCAAAAACTACGGAACAAATTTAGATTAAAATTTACAGTAAATAAGTAAGTATAGATTTTACACCAGAATAACACATAGGCTACAATTTATGTATGCATTTTGGATAATATAAATAACAATATGTTTAAGCAGGCGAAGCCGCGTTTCGATCGCTACTCAGCAATAAATTTTGTTAGAGCCCAAAGACAGCTTATTTTACATAGAGATCACCTTTATTATTACATTGTATCATTTAACTTTTTTTGTTAATTTTAGCGAAAACAGAGAAAAATATAAACAGATATTTAATCTACATAAGATTATATTCATAAATAAATATTTTTATACAATGGCTTAATTAAGAATATTGTTTTTTATAATCTTTAACCTTTTATCTTTTGTTTCAAATATAATAGTACATAAGAGATAATTGTTTCTAGGAAGAGATTACAATTAAAAAGCTGCGTCACTTTGGTACATAGGCGTAGGCAAAGGAAAACTAGTGTTAAGATACGTTACCCACGCACCGACGAATGTTCGAGACATTCCGTGTTGAGAGGCCGAACTCACCACCGCGCTTTGTCTACTAGAGCAAGGAAGTGAGAATGAATTTAATACAGTTGTATAGATAGTTTCAAGAGTGCCTAATTTAATAAAGAATATTGTAATTTTGATTGATTTTCATTTTAAGGGAATCGTGTATGTCACATATGGTAACATATGGTAGTGTGTGCTATATTTATTTTATAAATTTAACTTATGACGACTACTACGACCATGTGTCAAATATCGAATATTCGGCTAGCTGCCTGGCCGAATAGCCGAATATTAAACCACCCCGAGTAATTGTTGGCTCCAGGAAGTGTTAATTCAGAGCGTTTTTTTTTCTAAAGCTGGGCTGGTCTAAGAAAAAAAACCGGACACGCGCGAGCCGGTCTCACCCAGCTTTTTGAAATAAGTAAAATAAGTTTATAGAACTAAAATTACGCTTTATGTGGTCGGAAAATTCGAGATATACTTTAAGACTTGGAGCGGAAGAAGAAAAAGGTCCTCTAGAATAACATGTATTAGAATTTAAGATAGACATTGTACAAGCTTAATAGTATTTTATTCGGGAAGAAATATAAATTCCTCACTCCGTTCTCCACTTTCTGCCGAAATCTGGAGGCATTGCTTGTTGAGTGGCAGAACTCAACGCCGCGCTTAACTTGGACACCAGAGCGAAGAAATGGAAATATAAATTTAAGTAAATATTTCATCTCCTCGAGTGGGAATCGAACCCAGAACCAGTCGGTTTTGCAGTCCCACCTCGTGCCGCTGCGCCACGACCGGCCTCAACACACATACATGAATAATCCATACTCCATACTAATATTATAAATTCAAAAGTAACTCTGTCTGTCTGTCCATCTGTGACGTCATCACGATCAAATCGCGGAGCCGATTGTGCTATACTTGAGGGTCTTAGGATGTACATTCCAATGGGGTAGTCTGCTTATTTTCTTTGTTTTTGTCAGAAATTTCGTTCTTTTAAAAAAAGATCACGCGGACGCTGCTGGCTGTCGATGTCATATGTTTATCTCTGAAGATTGAGCCATAGCAACAGTATACATATTTGATGAAGGAGTTTGAATTAAAAGTAATTGTTTCTGCGAGGGCTTTGTTACGGAATGACAGGTTATTTTTTTAAAATTTATTGGTTAAGTTAAATATTTTGTTTTGTTTTATTCTGGTATTATATTTCGTGGTGTTTTAATTTTGACACTTTATATACCTACCTTCCGCTGGTTTTGTTTATTTTTTTCCGGTAATTATTATTTATTCCAATATTCATATTTTCTTTTGATTACGTGTACTTATTATATTTTGTTCATTTTAAATAGTTAGATATTTTTCCTAATTTTAAGTATTTAATTTCCCTTATTTATGTATGTCTACCGCTTATTCTTTTTCGGCTTATTTTAATTATATAGATTTATATCTTTTTTCTATACCAATTAATAATTGAAAATAAGTTGATAAATATATTAAATAAATATTGGTATAATTTAAGCGGGCGAAGCCGCGTGGGTCCGCTAGTATAATTATAATTAATTAATATTATAAATGTGAAAGTTTGCGAGGATGGATGTTTCATGCAAATTCAGTTTCAAGCAAAAAGTACTAAAGATTTAGATAAAATTTTACAGTAATATAGCGTATACATCAGAATAACATATAGGCACGATTTATGAAAATCTTATACAAATTAGCTGTAATCTAACAAACGGGCGAAGCCGAGCGGGTCGGCAGTAAAAAAATATTTTTATTCGGAATACCAGTAGTTATAATTTGCCCGGATTATTTATTACTTTAAATGACGTCGTCAACATAAAAATATACATAAAAAACATTCACCTTAGATCATTGAACTTTTATTTTTTTTACATTTTTATAATTTATCATTCATTTAAACGACCGGCCTAGTCGCGGTGCAGGTGCATACACGTGCGAGATGTAAAATATATTTTTTTAGCTCCACATTGTACCCCCACATAGCAGGGTAGACAGAGGGAATCTGAAAACTTAGTTTAAGACACTCTCTTCCTATTAAGACTCTTTCGTTCTCCACTTTCCACCGCCTTTCCAGATTTTGGAGGCTAACGCCTCCTCCGAGCGAGGAAATGAAAATATTAAATATTTCATTTCGTCGAGTGAAAATCAAACCCACAATCTGTTGAGTTTACAATCGCACGCTAGAATCTCTGAGCCACGACTGGCCTCTAAAAAATAAATACAAAGAAAATAATAAATGAATCACACTTAAAAATAGTTATTTGTTTATATATGCGTCATTTGCTACAGACAAAACATAACAAGTGGTCGTTCACTCAGAACATATCGCGTTCGGTTTTCGAGTTCAAAGTAGAGTACTGTAGATTCTTAGAATACAGTTGAATTCTCTCTATCTGTACTAAATTCAGTGGAGTTTGGAATCTATAGCATTCTCTAAGAATATTACTGATTCTGTCACATTGAAAGTTTGCCCTTTAATTACAAGACTAAAATTTATTTTTTTAATGATTGGTAAAACAAATTCAATACATTAAGTTTTTTGACATTAACATTAAAATGTTAACTTGAAACCAACGAAGAATATGTAATAACACACTATTCACCTCGTCATAGTTTATTTTGTTTCTGTCAAATTTAAATATTAAAGAGGTATCATCTGCGAACAGTACAATTTCACAAAGGTTATTCACATAAAAGTAACAGATCGTTAATATAAAGGAGAAATAAAAGGGTGGTCTCCTTTAAAATAAAGAATAAATCCTTGTGGAACGCCCATCCTTAGAGGAGATCCCAAATAGATCTCTTTTAAGGATGAGATTTAACGTTATTGATATTAACCTTTGAAATTCCTTGGTTTACATATTAGAATAAGCGATGTAATTATTGTACTTGAAGAACGAAGAAAGAATATTAAAAGATTGCTACCAACCAATTGCACTGAGTATAATTTAGAAGTACCAATATAATTTACCACGCGGATCAATAATGATTGTAAAAACTCATAGTTATGATTAAATGTCTCTATGAGAGTTCGTCATGCAGAGTTATATTAACTGAACTGTTAACCGATTCGGTCCCAGTCACCGCCGAGGTTAGACAAGGCTATTGTTGTCACTATTGCTGTTTCTAATAGTCTTGAATGACGAGATACTCTGAGTTACAGAGAGCAAAAAGCGAGCACCCTTGAAGACATGGACTTCGCGGTTCACCTGTTCACCTGTGCTTACTTGCTACGTCAAGATAGCACCTCTTATCCTAGAAAAACGACCTCGCCAGTACTGCTATAAGAGAAGGTTGGAGTATCAATTCTACTAAGACGAAAGATATGCGCCTCAACACCTCCGTTTCTCTACCAATATATGTAGAGTGCGGGGCCATGGAACAAGTCAAGTGCTTCACATACCGAGAGCATGGTGGATGAACTGTGAGGAGCAGAGGCAAAACCTAGCAAAAATGTAGTCCATGACAACGAAATAATAGTTAAACATATTATTATAATTATAAATATCAGTATATTTGCCGTTCATTTTCTTTAAATAATTATAGAAAATACATTAGATTTTTAATAAATAGCACATTTTAGACGCGACAGACATTTTTAACAATGCGACGATCGTGTAATCGACCCCACACGATACTATAAATGATCTGGTAATAAGACAAAGAGGGTGGCATTGTCACTCCACACAATAATTAGGCGTGATGAACGAAGTGTCTTAACATTATGTTCTCTCTGCCTACCATGCTACACGCGTGATACTATATTTTCTGTAAATCGAACCTGCTACATTAAAATAATATACAGAGCTACAATATAACACTATCAACATATTAACATGATTTTTAAAAATATATTATCTATCTTATCATAATATAATCCTATCATAATACTTGCGAAGCTCAAAGTTCATCTCGTGCGTAATATGTATGTGAATATTTACACAAAATAAAATGGAATTAATCTTCGCATGCAGCTAAGTTCTATAGTTCCTGATAGGTTTTAGCTGGAGCTAATATAAGTTATTTTCCAAAGGATATCGTGAATACTTATCCAAATCAATTAATTAATAATTAAGGCTGTTTGTAATATCTCTATTTCTTTAATGAATAATCATGTAATTCAAGCGAGCAAAGCCGTGGGCAGGAAGCCTAGGTTATCCTTGACCTGTGAATCAAGATAAGTCGAGGTAAAAGTTTGACACTGAATAACCTTTTCTTATACCATCACAAGAGGACGTGTGACTTGTCAAGATGAATACGGAACGTTCAACAAGTTGTTTGACTTGGATGTATTCAGAGGATAGTATATTCAACACACAATGTCTCGAAATCATTTCATTAATCCTTTGAAATAATCAATATCATCAATCAAATGATAATCAATCAAATTAGTTTAGTGGATAAAATCCTTTTCTACCCAAATTATGTTCATATACAAATCGACTTACTAATAACAATAATAAAAAAGTAATACTTTTAAATATTTTTGTAAAAATATTACTTTTAAAATATACTCTACTTATAAATATAATCTCTTAAGCAAGTTTAAAAAATATATGTACGGAACCGATCGCAGATTATAGCGTTTCACGCTTGACAAAATTTTAATCACTATACTGACAATAATATGAAAATCATTAAACATTAATTACTCCACATATGTTATCTTTCATCAAAATATTATAATAATATAAGCCAAATTGACATTTTATCAGTTTAATTTGATAATTATTTTCATAAGATGTTTGTCTGATGGTAAAAATATTTGTGTCATTTAAAAATATATAATATAAAAATGAATCGCTAAATGAGTTGTTAAGTATAGTAAATCTCGAGATCAGCTGAACTGATTTCGCTAATTCTTGTTTTATAATATTCCTTGAAGTACGAGGATGGTCCTTACGGAGAATCAGTATGAACATTAATACCATATTATAAAAACAAATATAATACTAAAAAAAGGCAAACTAATTTAGTGGCGTTAGTATCGTATAAACTTTGAATCGAGCTGCTTTCTCTTACGATATGTCAATTGATTACAACTGCGTTGCTATTGAACTTTTGAAGCTATTGAACCAATTTACTAATATTGTAAGACACTGAAATACAAAAATGAAGCCTGAATAGATTGTTGCGTAAATGGAAAGGTGCAATTGATACCATTGCTTCCACCTCCAGAGCCATTGAACTCATTGGTTTTAGGAGTAGTATGTATGAAATATATAGGAATATATAAAAAAATTATGAAATCTATTCGAATTTATACAATTTTTAAAGAATTCTCAATAATATAGCGACTGCTTTTAAATGACTTTATTTGGAGCAACAAAAGTAGTTTGGGAAAATTTCGTGCCAACTTTTAAGATTTGTAGTAAATAGCAATAGTAATTGCAGTTATATATTTATTAATCATAACTATTATAGCCCATATACATTTTACAATATATTTTTCCCTTTACAATTATGTCAAATATATCACAGAGCAGGGGTTCTTATGGGTACATTTCCACAAAAGGTCAATAGTTGAACAATTACAAAACTTATTTCGCGAACACAATCAATTGATTATATTATTAAAAAGTGCAATGGATATGATGCCATTTGGTGATCACAAAATTGTTATCAGAGCATATAAAACTTCTCTGGGCCAACAGGTAGGACGCCAAACACTATTGATGAAGTTGCCATTCTTGTAGTTGCCATTGTTGTGATATTGTCTTCAATAAATAAATAAATAAATAAATCAGCTTCACGCTGTATCCCGCACACAGCAGGGTAGGCAATGGGACCTTAGTGTTAAGACACCCTGTTCCCCACTTTCTGCTGAATTCTGGAGGCATTGCTTCAGGATCAATTATTTATTAACACTGCAATATCCCATTATATTTTGGCAAGGTGGCGATGTCTATGATTTCTCAATCAAGATGATTGAGAAATCTTAGACATCGCCACTTATTACGTCGTCTATTATATCACTTACTAAAAAGTTCAATTTGTTATTCAACTGTCATTATTATAATAAACAAATGGACTTGGGCAAGTCGAGCTAGCCCACCGAGGTTCCGTAAAAAATTGGAGGTCTTGAAATTTTGCTACCTTTTAAGGCTATGATTTTTAAGGACTTAACCACAAATGTATAGTTTTTTTCCTGATCAATTTCATAAATCTAGGTTAACTGGAAGTACCCTATGAATTTTGATACCCTTGACATTGTTGAACTATGAGTTTTGTGCAATCTAAACGGATCGGCAATCTAAACGGCAATCCATACCTTTTTCTCAGTAAATATAGAAACATGTTTTTCATCAGGAAATCATGTAGCCGCAGATCTGAGTTTTTGAATTTAATCAATATCTCCAAGCGTTCCTGAGATAAAGAGTCTTAACAGACCGACAGACGGACGGACAACAAAGTGATCTTATAAGGGTTCCTTTGTTCCTTAAAAAGGTACGTAACCCTAAATATAGTTCAATGAACTATTATTCTTACCGCCTAATGATCAAAGAAAATGAAGACAATCACATCTTGAAATGCCGGCGATTATGTCACTGATATATTGTTGATATGTATGTAAAAATTGGAAGGAAGAGATTAAAATTTATCAGTTTGAATCAGACTAAACTTTGATCTGAAGAGTATATTCACCTTCGAGATGCAATTAATTCTGATGGAAAAGCAGTAAATGTTGGCAGGATGAATATTCTTCCAGCAATCTACATCGGAAGTCCTCGGCATATGCATGAATATACTCAAGATGTCATGTGGTCGCAGCAGATTTGTTAATTATATTTACATGCAATGCCACAAACGATAGAAATTAAACAAGCGTTATTCCCTGGCCAATTATTCCTATCCTATCCTACCTATTGATCGTTATGACAGAACTGCAAGTCTTTAGACAAAAGTTGAAATCTTTGGTGAGACGTGATACTGGATGTATTCTGTAGAGTTGCAAATACGTGGATTGCCACTGCATTGATTGCATGCGCACATTTTTAATTTGGTTGGCTTAAAAAATTAGGTCAAATGAAGTTGATGAAATCATATCAGCTGAAATTCCTAATGAACAAGTAGATCCTGGCTTGCATGAAGTAGTTATTAATAACATGATACATAGGCCATGTGGAACACTTAATAATCATAATTTCCAGTAATTGTTTCCGATATTACCATAGAGGCCTGTCGTGGCTGGACTGGTTGTGGATTCGAACCCCACCCGAGGAAATGAAATATTTATTTACATTTCTTCATTCCTTTGCTCTGGTGTCGAGGCCCAGCGCGGCGCTGAGTTCCGCCACTCAACACCCAATGCCTCCAGAATTTAGGAGAAAGTTTAGAACGGAAGTGTCTGAACACTAAGTTTCCAAGTTGCCTCTTCCATTCTACTATGTGCGGAATACAGCACGAAGCTAAAGAAATATTATCCATTTTGAAGTCTTCTGCTATTAAGATAAATTTTGAAGATAAAAAAAGTAATTTATCACTCAACAATTTAATGCAGATTTTTTTTTTATTAATAGATTTTTTTATCACCTGATCATACGTAGCACAAGGCTTCGTTAAAAACAGGCTACAAAAATACGTTATACCTATAGATTATCTAGATCACACGTAAAGCACGCGAGACCAATGTGTTTCGGAGATAAGACAGAATATACGGGTATGTAAGAACCGACAGACAACACAACGATTTGATCCGTTTGGATGGACAGACGGTTGTTTTTTTCTTATATTTATTGTCAGTTAAGTGCTTTTTGTGTACGGAAGTGAATAAAAAATGGCAGCTTTTTGTTTATCTGTAAGTATTTTTATTTTTAGATTTCACAAGATTTAAACACAGTTTTGTGCGAAATTATTATTCTATAACTAAATATATATTATTATATGTTGAAAAAAATTTTTTATAAAAACTTATAATATTAGAGTTACAGCTACATTGTTTATATTGAAGTTTATATTTTTTTACATATTACCATTACATTTTATATGTACTCATTGAACTTATTTGAATATCGTCGGTAAATGACGTAAATATTTTTTGTACCCAACAGAATTTAATATTTTAAGCTTTTTAACTATCCTTATTGATAAGTCTCAATTTTGAAAAAAAAATATTGTTTTTAATTATCTATCTATTTTATACAATCAAATATTTGAATAATTTCAATTAGAACGAATTGCAAAATTACACTAAATAATTCCCATCCTTCAAAAATTCACACGTTTTTTACATTTATTTTTTCATTGCAAATCTTAACAATAAGTATTAGAAAAGTATTACTTAAATCATCCATTCATTTTTATGATCAATGCTATCTGTAAATATTTAAGAATGTTAAATATATAAAATAAATAATAATAATCGTTGAAAATATTGACACTGCTATAGGTTGCTGTACTTATAGAAACATAAATAAGGGAATATCAACTTTAATTTTTAATGTATATCGTCCATCATTGTTGATGTTTAAAACATGTACGTGATATTAAAAAAAATGTATTTAAAATGAAAAAAAAAAATGAATTTAACAATTTTTCAAAATTAATCCAATCTTGAAAATTTTCAAAATTCCACGTCACCATTAGACATTTCAAAATTTTACTCGTAAAGAAATTTCAAAAATCAATCAATTTAATTAGTACAAAACAATATAATTGGATGTAAACAGTTGTTGTTGGCATTTAAAATTTGCAATCACAGTATTTTCCCTCAAAGGTTAGAGGCTATCGAATTAATAAAGTCTTTTGTTTTGTTTACATTACTTGCGTGTTTTCTCAACAGGTAATATTTATATTTAGATATCATAACTTAAATTAAATTAATTAAAAGTAAGAAGTTAAAATCTGTATATCTGTGTATGTATGCTACTTATTTATACTATTTTATATTTTTTCTTATTATTATGTCTCTTTTTGATAGTTCTCGGGTTCAAAAGAATCCAGTCCTTTGAATGGCTTGCGTGGGGACACAGGTCCAACACGTAGAGAATGTCCCCTTACAGAATATTTTTTTTTTTACTGTGACGTATTATCTGCGATCGATTTGTAAATAACCACATGTAAATTGCCCAGTGATGGTCACCGGGCAATGCATAAGGACTATGGAAAATGTGAAAACCTAAATTGGGGTTATGGAATGGAATTTGGATGTATTAGAAACTAGGCTATTGAAAGAGAGTAATGAACGTCCGTCCGCCTTTTCAACGTCCCAAATTGAATAGTTGGCGAAAGGTGACTCGCCTCTCACTATATGAGTTATCTCATCATAAAGCGGCGTAATGCCTCGGACGTTTGGCGTGGTAAGCTAAGGGTGTAGAGAGGTGTGCTCTGGTATCACCATCACTAGGAGCTCGTGAGCGGGTTTCCCCGCTAATACGCAGATTAAGCACTTCCACCTCTTCCTTGCGCTCCACTAAATGCCGGACTGACCGGAGGACTAAGGTCTGTGGTGTCGCCACTCCTCAACAGCTAGCCACAAACTGAATTATTTTAGTTTTATATTTTCTCGAATAGTTTTACATTTTCTATACGTCCAAATTACATGCAAAATTAAATTAGCTTCACATTGTATCCCGCACACAGCAGGGTAGGCAGAACCTAGTGTTAAGGCCGCGCTTTTGCCTCGACACCAGAGCGAAGAAATGAAAATATAAATGTAAAAAAATATTTCATTGTCTCGAGTGGGCATCAAACCCACAACCACTCAATTTTACAGCCACATTTTGTGCCCCTGCGCCACCACTGGCCTCAATTTAAATTAATTACATGCTATAAAAGCCAAAATTTATCTTTATAAAATTTCCGTGATGATGGAATTATTTTCGCTCGTAAGTTTCTATATCCATGTTAAATAAAAATCGATGAAATAACACCTTGCAATTTTCAGTTATTTTTATCACAAAATACCTAATTGTGACTTATTTATAAGAAATAGATATACGGTGTCGCGGACTTTTTTTAGAACTAATAAAATATTATATTATTATCACACAATGTACTGAAATATATGTAACTATTATTACAGCGCACGCACTTAAAGCAAATCGATAAAAAAATATTACTATTACTTTCGAAAGTTTTTCAAAATAATTTGGAAATTTATTTTGAGAGCATTGCCTTACTTAAAAGAATAGCTTAGTGAAACAGTTTGTAAGTGCCTCATTTTTATGTTTATACAAAAAAAACTCTTGTTTACTCAATTGGGTTATAGGTCGATTTGGTTATATATAGAATTAAATAAATTTTTAGTTGATTTATTCTCTAGAAAAGAACCTATTTAGCACATCATGTATTCACCGTGCTGCCCATCGCATTGCAGGGTGACCACCTCAGAGTAGTGCTTGGGACTTGAGATCTACGTGTAGGTGGAAGAGGCCCCATGCACGTTGATGCCCCCACTGTCCCGCACATAGCAGTGTAGGCAGAGGGAACCTGGTGTAAAGACACTCCGTTTCCCACTTTCCGCCGAATTGTGGAGGCGTTGTATGCTGAGTGATTGAACTCAACGCCGCGCTTTGCCTCGACACCAGAGCGAAGAAGTGAAAAATATATATGAAATTAAAGTAAATATTTTATTTCTTCATGTAATAGGTAAAAAGCAATAAATCCAAAACCTTTGACCGCCACTATATAAATAGATCGATCGATGTTTATTAGAAATTAATGTCTGTTGACATACTAGATAGACATTTTGTTATTATAGGTACATAATAATAATAATAATAATAACATAATTTATTACCCAATAATAGGTAATTATGATAATTATTGCACGGTGACACCGTCGTTATGTGCTCGACACGCGTTTATACTGTCTCCATTTGCTTTATGTTACTAGGTTCAATTTTCATATCTGCATTTGTCTCAAACGCAAAAGCATATTTAATAGGCATCCAGAACTCAGTGACACCAGATGTGTGTGTGCGTGCGTGTGTGACTGTGTGGATTATTCCGGATTATCCATTGGTTTCAGATAATTTCTATATCCGAAATTATTCAAAATGTTGATATCGGATTCGATTACGGTTATGGATTTTTATAACATAATATCGAGTTTTACAATATCATTTTCTTATCAAATGTGTATGAGTAGATATTATCGTATAGTAAAAAAACATTTAAGTCAGTTGTTCTAATCACGATCTCATATCGAAAACCTATTTACATTATATATGTATAAAATTTTATTGATGATTATTCTTATCTTATCAATGATTTATATTTATATAGATATTAATACGCCAAGCAAAAACTTCTTTTTACGAAAACACATTTTTTTACGAAAACTATGCGGACTGGGGAGTGCGAAATTTGGCATATACAAAAGGAGTGTAAAATAAATACATTGTTAGAAATCGGAAGCGGGTAACGCTTTTAAAGAAACACAATAAAAACACACATCGTCTATATGTTTCTAAACTATTTGGAAAGGGGTACAAGTAATTGCAATAAGTGACATGTATCACCTACTAACAATACTTCACACTAGTTTCCTTCCAATAGGGGCCGTTACTTACAAGCAACTGCCCCCGACTGACACAATTCCACTGCTTTTATAATTATTTTCCACCTAAATCTACCCTCTTTTACACGAGTACGCTAACAATATATATATGTTTTTTTTCAATTAGTACATAAAAGTAAATAAAATAAATAAACATACACGTTGCTATGGCAACACGTATTGTGCGCATCAATTGGTTCCATAGATTAAATTCATATGAGGATAAATTTGGTGACATTTCCGTTTTTAGCTTTATTCCCGGAAGCAATACACAATACTCTATTTTCTTTTCTTTTTCGTGCTTTCCAGACAAATTTGAATGATGAATGATGAATCTATAGACACCTTCTTCTGGTCCCTGACAAGACAAAGTGCAGCGGTGTCTACAGGTTTCCTCTATCTACTCTGCAATCTGCGGGATAAATCGTATCGTAAACATTAAAAAGAATCTCGTTAGTAAATTGTCTATAAAAACGTTCTACAAACTTTTGTACGCTTAGCTTACTTTTTAATATGTATATCTAAATGTGTATAAACAATAAATCATCTGACTGTAAACGTGACGGTTGTGGGTTCTATTCCCACTATTAGTAGTATTGATATAGCGTGCAACGGAAAGTAAATTTATATAATTATATTATATATATATTAAATGTATATTTTTTTGACAAAAGGAACCTGTGATCCTAGTGTTAAGACATTCTTTTCCCATTAAAACACTTTCGCTCTCCACATTCCGCGAAATCCTGGATCATTGCGTGTTAAGTGCCGAAACTCCACGCCGCGCATTTACCTCGTTAACAGACCGTGGCAATAAAAATATCAAATATTGCATTTCTTCGAGTGTCATTCGAACCCACTACTTATAACTGTAAGGCCATTTGTGCCTTTTATCGAAATAATAATTTAAATTAATTATATTTTTTCATATCAATCAACATCGATAGCCTTTATCTGGCGGTATTGAGCATAATATCTAAAATATAATATCTAAAATACAATACTACTTATAATTTGAATAAATTTTCTATCAATATTTAAAGAAGGAAATGAAAGATTAATATATATTTATCTATACATACCTATAAATAAAATTGAATTGTCTGTTTGTAATTTCAAAATAACCATGTTTTTTCAAGTGCATAATACGATAAACTTATACGTTACTAAATCACAAACAAATTACAATTGTTTTATCTGTCTGGCTAATTTTTGTTGGTCCTGGCTAATTTCCGGAACAACTGAACCAATTTTTATGGAACTTTTACTGAAAGACAGAGGGGGCTATGGACCAACATATAGGCTACTTTTTGATGAACCCCGGAATTCCTGAGGATCAGCTTTTATGCGGGTAAAACCGTATTTACCGGGCGCACGTATCTACGGCCTACCTAGATATATATGAAATAACAACATTTTTCTATTAAATACGATTTTTGCGAACAAAATAAAAAATTAAAACTATTTAATTGCGAGTCGGACTCGCCTAGCGAGGATTGTAGGTTAACGGGAAGTATAATTTATAATATTTATTTTATTTAAAGTTGATGAACTTAAAATTTCAAAGTGGCAAATTTCATATTCTTTCGGTTTTGATGACGCGGGGAATTTCATACAAAATGCAGCAATTGAATGCTCGTTTCTTTTGATTGTCTTGATTTAGAAGTTTAATTTTTTTTCTGTGCTTTAACCGGACCACCTAAATATTTGATATTAATTTTGTGCTTGATATCTCTACGCAATCTTGAGATAAACGGTTTTGACAGACAGACAGACGGACGAAATATGATCCTATAAGGTTTCGTTTTTATCTATACTTATAATAAATCTGTAGAAAAGTCGTTGGGTGTTAAAGGATAATTAACAGAATCCATTTCCAACATTTTTGGATTTTTTGTCTGTTTGTCTGATTGTCTGTTTGTCTGTTTATGTGAACACGTATCACGTAAAAAGTACACAATAAATTTAAGCAACTTTTATACATAAAAATTACAAATAAATCAAGGTAGGTTTTAGTGTTTATTTCATTGTAATCGCTTCACTCTATCAAACGATATAAGTATTTAAGTTTTCAAGAAGTTAATATTTGAGATAGTAAAAATCGGTACCAGTAACTCTATCTATTGACAAAAATAGTAGGTACTAACGAATCTTGATACTCTCTTCCATACGCGTAACGCTATCACTAATTGTGATGGGATCTTAATAGATGGCGCTGTGCATAAAAGAAAATATAGTTTGGAAAGGTTACCGCTACACTCTATCAAAAAATAATGTACTTAAAGTTTTAAAGATATTTATATTTGAAAAAAAAAAGAAATTATTAAGAAATAAATTATTATATTGTTGAGTTATTATCTGCTTAACGTTAATTACGTCATGTAAGTGTAATCTATACTTATAATAAATTTAACATAAACATAGTAGTATTTTTCTAACAATGTTCGAATGGTTACAGTTCAATTGTAAGTCCAAGAGAATGACTTTAGAAACGTCTTATTTATTTGACTGTTGATAAATTTACGTATTTTTAAAGTACAATTGTTCATAGTACTAACTACAAAGTAAACTACATTGAATTGTTGGTGAAGATTACCTTCGTAACAGTCTAGCTTAATTCGTAATTATTTAACACAGTGATAAAGAATGACTTAATATTCAAAGAAATATTTTGAATAGGTTCTTCAGTCCGTTCGTTCGTTTATGTTATTAATA